>CAMPDV010005575.1:0-28877 GCA_946699065.1 Loxodes magnus
ATAAGTTTAAAAAGATATATTTATATACAATAAGCTTAGCTAGACTTTTAGTAAAGGCTTATAATTACACTAAAGTAATTCTAAATTTAAGTTCATATTTTCTATTATAGGTAAATATTTAAATGCTAAACTTAGTTATATAAATAAAATGTTTCAGCACTCAACAGTATCTGCAAAGCTACTTAGATCTTTTAAAATAAGTTTATTTAAGGTTATAAAAATAAAGCTGTTCTGCTAACTAATGCTTTTTAATTGTTACTTATATTTACCTCACTACATAAGCATTAGCTTATTAAAATTAGATACCATTAAATTATAAAATGATGCCTTCATAGTTTAGTTATTAATGACCTATCTAAGATTTATTTGACTCTTTGGATAGTAATTCTAATTAAGAGATTTTAAGATAATTTAGTCGAAAAACAGAGTGTAATAAGTAGTTGACTTGAAAGGTTTTTGATAGTAGTGAGACATAAGAAAGAGATGAATACTAATAAGTAATGAATAATAAGGATTCTATTAAATAAGCTAAATGAATAGTCTTTCTTAATTAAATAAATAGGTAAAAATATATTAAAAGTATAAATATTTCTCATTATAGATTAGCTAAACCTAGCATAATAAATTAATACTAGGAACAAGATAAATATGCAGGTAAAAGTAAAGATAAGACTATAGTACTAGAAAATTAATAATTAAATATCCTTAAATAATAGTAAACAATAAGTGCTTATAGAGTAAACAAACTATTTTATAACCTTTAAATTAATGCTAAAACTTATTTATTATTTCCTAAATATAACTATAAATAAGTATTTTCATTAGTGCAATGTGGAAATAAATAAAACATAAAAGTACCAAATTAAATTATAATTAAAACTATTAATTTTTGCTATTTAGTTTACAACTATCAGTCTTTGTTGCTTGTATAAAATATCTTATTTAAATACTAATTAATAAATACAGAATTTCTATTATAATAAACAAATAAAGTATTACTAAATTATCTAATATTACAAATTACTTAAAATTATTACTACTCCAATTATTAAAAAGAAAGGAAAGTTATATCTTCATATAAAAAATAGATAGGCTATAGCATAAAACTACCTTAATTAATATTAAGAAATATAAATAGAAAATACATTTATAGCAATAAAATTGTTTAACTAAATAATTAAAGCATACAGTATATCCTAATACATTTTAAAATACACAGAAATTTATATTTTTTAGTCTTATGTTAAAAATGCAAGAAGTTGATCAATATAATCGAAAAGGGAATTGTTTATTAAAACTAGGAAAGTTTCTTGAAGCAAATGAATGCTTTGAAATAGCTATTGCATTAAATCCTAATTAGGCAGCTGCATATCATAATAAAGGACAAGTACTGGAAAAACTAGGTAAATATAATGAAGCTATCTAAAGTTTCGATATAACACTTAAACTTGGTTCTACTGATTCAAAATCCTAAAATTTTTCTCTCTCTAAGCAAGGAAAACATCTTGAATCTATCTAGTGCCTTAACAAAACTATCTAGCTTGATCCTTAGTTTACGGAAGTATATTAACGAAAAGGTCTGGAGCATCAATCTTACAATCAGAATAAAGAAGCACTTGATTGGTTTAATTAAGCACTTTAATTTAATAAAAATGTAGAAATTCCCTAAGCTAGAGATATTATTTTACCTGCCTAAGTAAAAAATAAAATAGGTATAGAAGATATTTGACAATTCTTGATATAAAATGGTGGTAGTATAGATAGCTAATCTCAATTAAGAATATGAAACTACAAAGATTTAGTTCCTAATAGTAAATTTCTAAATACTTTATAAGTATTAGCTAAGGATTAATTTGGAACTATCTATTTTATTTCTATCAATAGATCTAATTATGCACTTAAAGTATTTACCTAATAAAGTGATCAGCAGAAACTAATAGATTAGTTCTATTTAGAATGCTAAGAACTTTTATATATAAGCAATTAAAGAGTTTAAAGACTAGTAGGAGTTGCTATTGATACTTAAGAGTAATTAAATTACTAATTTTGTATTTTACTAGACTTTTAGTGTAATTGAACTTTATTCTAAATAATCCAGACAAAGTAGTTATTTAAAGATAGTTAAAAACAATCTGCTACAAGATATTATTACAAACTTAATTTACTTAGCTAAATAGCAGAAGCTTTAAAGGTACTTCACTCTAGAAACTTAATACATAAAGAACTAAAATCTCTAAATATTCTATTAGATAATGAAGACTCCCCAAAGATACTAATTTTTGGATTATTCGATAATAATAACTGATTAACTAATATAGAATAAAGAGGATTACATTAGTGGATGGCACCCGAGCAGTTTGAAAAGAAAATTACCTAAAAGAGTGATATCTGATCTTTAGGTTGTATAGGAGTTGAGATATTCAATGAAGAAATACTTTATCCTAATATAAATGAATAAGAATAACTAAAATAAATAGTCTATATTAATAAAATGATTCCTATGTTTTCAAACGAAATACTATAAGAATCTGAATTTACTGATCTATTCTACAGATGTCTAGCTTATGACTAGAACATTAGACCAAATATTGATATTTTTATAAGTTAGATAGAAAGATTAAAGCAAAAGTGAAATCCTTAAAGGTTAGATAGAGATATAAGTTAGTAGTGATATAATAAAGGGATATAGGAAGAAATTGATTATAGCAAGTAATATTAAAAGTAAGATTAGTAGAGCAGATAAGAATTAGGAATGCTAGAGACAAAATTTGAGAATTAGAAGTTAAGTGAAAGTAAAGAGAAGAAGAGTTGAAGAGTGAAACTTTTTGAATATTATAATATTATAATATAAAATTATAAATTATTTAAAAATATATCATTAACAAGCAAAAGCTAATTATATTCAAATTACTACTTTACTTTGCTTAAAATCTGTCATTTCGACTAAGCAAGAATTAATTATAAAGTTAAGATTCAATAATAAGTAATTCATAGTTACTTTATCTACCAATTTAATATCTCATTTTAATAAAAAATATCTCTATAAAGCTATATATTTTATCTCACTCCATCATCTTTCCTTTATTAGTTTAAAATTATTTAATGATTAATAATCCTGAAATAAATAGTATTATTACATTATTTTCTATTTATTTAAACTGGGAAAAATGGAATCAATCTATAGAAATGCCAAAAGGTAGTTCTTATTTTAGATCATTGTACTGGATTTAAAACTCAGCTTAGCTTACAGGTATGGTGATAGTTATTAACTAAATATTGATAATCTAGTTCTAGTTTTTATTTCTAACCTCTTCATTATAATCATTTAGAACTTGCTTATGAACCCATTTACTATGATTTAGGTCCACTTAGTTTAAGTCTTTTGATTAGGTATATTAAAGCTTTTAGGATAAACTTTATAAGTTTCAAAGAAGGGAAACTTATCATCTCATCTTTGAATTCATAAAAGTTAATTAGCTTTACCTTCTTATTTGCGTTTTTCAGATGATTGCTCTAATATAAAAATTAAAGAAGCATAATCTTATTTTAAGTTACTAGAGAAAAAGCAGGCATAAAAAAAGTATCAAGAGTCTTCTTCTCCCCACTTACAAAACTAATAAAGAACCTAATAACTAGAATAAACACCTCCTAAAGTAATAAAAATAAAGGAATCTAATATAATAACAGGAAAAGAACTTCCATCAAAGATAGTTAAAAAGGAAATAAATATTTAACAGTTAGTATTTGAAATATCCAATCTCTAGGAAGAGATTAAAGTGCTTAAGCAGGAAAATTAAGAACTAAGAAACTTATTATAGCTTGGATAAGATAACTTAGAGAGATTAGAATTATTAATTAAGAAAGGGAACTACAAGCATATTGGAACATTTAAACTGAACATAGATAAGAAACAGCAAGGCTTGGAAATATTGTATAAAAACAAGAGTTGGAGTTTATTAAGCAAAAAAATATTAGCACAAACATAACTAATTAGACAAATTAGATGGAATTAGAATAAAAAGATTTTATAAATCGAAAATCAATCAGGTAAGTAAGGAAGAAATGCTATTACTGTAAGAGTAAGTGACATTTGTACAAGAATTGCTAAAAATTTTAGAATTTCAAGAAAAAATTTTGGCGTAAAGAATAAGAAAAATACTAGAGGCTCTATTACAACTAGCATGAAGATATTTACAGAAGAAAATGATGTGAAGTACCTTTTGAAATAAAAAGAACAAGAAACAAAGAAACTGAGAAGACCTTAGTGAAGATAATTTCATTAGAAAGTCTAGAATGATGAGAAGTATTGCTGATAAAACAACTTATTTTAAACGGTGTCCAGATTGGCACTGTTGAACATTTTAATTTAATTATCATTAGAAGAAAGGGAGTTTTGATTTTAATACTAAGGAATATTCTAAAGAAGCTTCTAACTACTAAAAAGACATGCTCTAATATAGGACTTATTTAAAAGCATTTTAGTGAAATATAGATTTTTTAAACTAGCTTCTAATATACTAAGTTTATCACAGCAAAGGATTAACTATAACCATAATAATAAAAATTAGAAAACTTAATATTATTTCATTTCTTACTTGCTAATAAACTTAAAAAAGCATTTAGTTCAATATATTAAAGAGTATTCATTAAGGATAAAACTGAATCAGCCATAAAGTACTGTGATAAAAATAGATTATAGCTAATTATTTTGAATTAAGAGCAAAAATGATAAATCTAAATAGTTTGAATCTTAGTAATTATAGTTCTGAATGCTAATCTAACTTCATTTAATAAATACTTAAATACTTATATATAAACCTTAAAAATGTCAGAAGCTGATTAGTGTAATCGAAAAGGGATGTAATTAGTCAAGCAAGGGGAACTACCTGAAGCTATCAGCTACTTTAATATAGCTATTGAAATAAATCCATACTTAGGATCTGCCTACAATAATAAAGGTTATGCACTAGATTAATTAGGTAATTACGATGAAGCTTTAAAGTGCTACGATATAGCTCTTAGACTAAATTCTAGAAAGGCAAATTTCCATAACAATAAAGGACTTACACTGAAAAAGATAAGAAAATATAAAGAAGCTATATAGAGCTATGATAAAGCTATTTAAATAGATTCTAATTATACAGCCGCCTATACTAATAAAGGATTTGCTTTAATTTAACTTGAAAAATACAATGAAGCTATTATATGTTATGATTAAGCTCTTAAACAAAATTCTAGTGATGTAAATGTCCATAATAATAAAGGTTATGCTTTGTAAATGTTAGGTAGATATACTGAAGCTTTATAGAGCTATGATTTAGCTCTAAGATTAAATTCTAGTAATGTATTTGTATACTACAATAAAGGAGATACTTTGATTTTATTAGGTAGATACAATGAAGCCATTGAAATTTTAAAACTAAGCTATTAAAATTGATTCTTCTTTTTCAGGATTATATTAACTTAAAGGTCTCTCACTCTTTAAAATAGGAAATCACCTTGAAGCTATCTAATGCCTTAACTATGCTATCTAGCTTAATCCTAATTAAGCAAAAGCTTGATATAACAAAGGTTTAGTTCATTAGGCTTTGAATGAGAATCAAGAAGCACTATAATATTTCACTTAGGCACATTAACTAGATCCTAAATTAGAAATTCCTCAAATAAGAATTATTAACGTAGAAGCCTAAGTAAAAAATGAAATATCAATAGAAGATATTTGATAGTTACTATAATAAAATGGTGCTAGTGTAGATAGCAGATCTAGTTTAAGAATATGAAACTATATAGATTTAGTTCCAAGTTCTCAGTTTCTAAGCAACTTATAAAAATTAGCTTAAGATTAATATGGAGCTTTTTATTTTGGTTCTATTGATGGATCTTATTATGCATTAAAAGTATTTAACTAAAAAGAAGATCTGCAAAAAACTATTGATTAGTTCTACTTAGAATGTAAAGAACTTTTATCACTAAACAGCTTAAGAGTTTTATAACTTAAGGGAGTTGTTATTGATACTTAAGAATAAGGAAATTACAACTTTTGTCTTTTATTGGACTTTTAGGTTAAAGGAAGCTTGTTCTAATAAATTTAGACAAAGTAACTATTCAAAGAAAGTCAATAAGGATCTAATACGAAATTTTATAGGAAATTATGCTTACTTAGTTAAATAGCAGAAGGCTTAATGGCTATTCACTCTAGAAACTTAATCCACAAAGAAATGAAATCTATTAATATTCTATTAGATAATGATTACTAGCCTAAAATAGTAATTTTTGGATTATTCGATAGTACTAACTGACTAACAACATTAGAACTAAGAGGCTTTCATTAATGAATGGCACCAGAATAATTTGAAAAGTAGGTTACCTAAAAGAGTGATATCTGATCTTTAGGTTGTATCGGAGTGGAAATATTCAATGAAGAAATACTTTATCCAAATATAAATGAATAAGAATAGCTAAAATAAATAGTTTATATTAGTAAAATAATTCCTTAGTTTTCAAGCGAAATATTATAAGAACCTGAATTAACTGATCTTTTCTACAGATGCTTAGCTTATGACTAGAACATTAGACCAAATATTGATATCTTTGTAAGTTAGGTAGAAAGATTAAAACAAAAGTGAAACCCATAAAGATAATAAGAAGCTATAACTTAATAGGGTTAGAATAAAGGGATAAAGGAAGAAGAAGGATTTAAAAAATAATATTAAAGTCAAGAGTAGTAGAGAGCATCAGCAGAAGGGTTACAAGAGATATAGTTTGAGAATTTGAAGATAAGTGAAATTGAAGAGAAGAATAGCTGATAAATAAAGTTGTTTGAGGATGATATTATTAAATCTTATTAAATAATTTGCTGTCTTAAGTAATAAAACTATAAAAGTATGCATTATCTACATTAATATATGGTATGATTATTTTACTAAAAGAATTACAAATAAAGTGAAATAAACATTTCTACTATTTTTATTCCTAAGATCAGCTTCTTATTAGATTTTCATGATATCGTTTAAATAACTTTTTATGGGAAAAAATGAATCATAACATAAATTGTATATATATGATAACTAAAATACTTAAAAGACATTAAGATAGTTCCTTTCCAATTAATTTCTATATAGAAGTCTATTTAATAAAGAGACTTTCAGTATCTATTTTCGGGTTAATTGAAAAAGAAAGAAACTGAAATGAGTAATATATGATTAACCATAAAAATTAGTCTTATCAGTCTTTTAGTAGTTTCAGTACTATTAATTTGAACTAGATTCGTATTTATATCAACTTACCTAGATAAAGGTATAGTTCTTTTCGGACTTGATTAATATGAAGAAGCCCCAAAATGCTGCAATAAATGTATCTAATTGGATCCTAATTTTGTTGAAATATATATTTAAAGAATAATATTCTAGTAAAGTAAAAAATCTAAGAAACCATAGAATGCTCTAATATAGCTAATAATGTAGATACTAAAAAAATATAAACCTGATTTATTAAAGGAAAAGCTCTTTGTGAAATCAATTAATACAAAGAAGCAGTTTAAAGCTTTAGTTGTGAAATTGAACTTGACTAAAATCATGCTTAAGCTCATGTACTTAAAGAAGTTGCTCTTATTGGAATAGAAAAGAAAGCAGAAGCTGTTGAATAGATTAACGAGTTCATTTTACTAGATCCTCATCTAAACTCATATTATGAAAGGATTGCATCTTCTCAGTTTAGAAAAGAAAGAAGAATCTATTAAAAATTATAATAAAGCTATAAAAAGTAATCCTAACAACGAAGAAGCTTTATTTTGGAAAGGAATTATACTTTAAGAATTAGAATAGTAGGAAGAAGCTATCCAATGCTACAATATGGTTAAGTGATTTGATTCTAATTTTGTTGATTCGTAATTTTAGAATGGATTAGCTTTTTTAAAATTCGTAGATATTGAGAAGAAAATGAATGCTAGAACTTAGTATTTGATTCTAATTTAAAGCAATTTCAGTCTATCAAAGAAAGTAATTTTTGTTTATCAGAAAAGCAAGAAGAAGATTTAGTAAAATTGTTGAACTAATCTGGTCCTAATTATATAAAGGCATGTATTATCAAGTAAGTTGCTCTTTGCTATTTATAAAAGAATCTCTTAAATATTTAAGCATGATTATTGAATTTATAGGTTCTTTTTATTTTTCTAGCTCAATCAACGCATATCCATTATTATTATAGTATATTGCCTTATTATTTTCCAATTTAATAGTTGTCTCAAAGCACTATATAGCTTGGATCTAATTTAATAGCCTTATTATAGATCTGTATAGCTTCTTCTATTTTGCATGATTTTTAAAGTGCATCTGCCCTATTACTATAGTAAATGGCTTTATTAGGTTATATTCCAATAGCTTTTTCATATCTTTATATAAATTTGTTGCATTAGTCCTATTTATAAAGTAAATATCCTGTCTTATTATAATAATTTGAATTCCCAGACTATAGTTAAATAGCTTAGTCATAACTCTGTATAGTTTGGTCATATTTGTTTAGCCTGTAAAAAGTATCTCCTTGATTATTATGATATATTGGTTCACTAGGATCTTCATTAATAGGTTGGTTAAATTTGTGAATTGCTTGAGTATAGTTAGTTTATTTGTATAACTATATTCCTTGATAATTTTTGAAGCAGGTCCGATTTTGTGAATTATAGCAATTAGGTTTAAGATTAAAGACTTAGAGATGATTAATTAGTTATAGGTTTAATTAGTAATAATTAAGTAATCTTATATCTTTATTTCTATTTTAACTTTTAAACTCTTTAGTGATTCTTCATTTGAACTAATTACTCTTAATAAGAAAGCTAATAAGCTGGCTATTTAATAAGAATAGTTCTAAATTAATGAATTAAGGAGTAAAATTGTATAGATTACTTCTAGAGATATATTAGTTGAGTGTTATAATAGAACTAGAATAGCTAGAATTTGATTAATAGAAGTATTAATGATAGTATACAAATTAGTATCTTAGTTATATTTTATATTACATCTATATAGACTAGTTATATGTACTTGGATAGTTACTTTATATATCCATTTACTAGTCTAATAATTAGAAAATTATTTAATTTCTTATTTAGAGACTTCATTTTTAAATATTGGTAAATGATTCTAATATTTTATGTTTTTGGTACTTTAATAAGCATTAAGTATCTCTTTAATATTTTGGATTAATTAGTTTATTCCTATATTTTTTAACTGCTTACCTTATTTTCATTTAGAGTTTTCCTTTAATATGAAAGCTTTTGATCACTTTAGTTCAAATTTTAGTTCAAAATAATTTCATCTGATTTAGACTCTTAATCTGTCTCTTTAAACATAAATTAAAAATATTGAAATTTAAATAGTTTTAAAAGTAGCTGTCTATTGCAGAGAATCAAATTAGATGCCATCTTTCTGAAACTCTTAGCCTCTAAATTTAAATCTGAATAGATCTAATAATTATGCTTGAATTTAGATTAGACTAACTCCTATAAGTCTGTAAAATAAATTTAAATAGACAGTATGTATTAATTTAGTTTTTATAGCTAAGAATATATCAATATTATTGGTTAACTTTACCTTTCATTCAATTTACTTTCCTTTAATGCAATAACTCTTTTAATATATCATTATAAACCATCTTTACCTTAAGTATCTTAAACTAATTATTTATTAGAATCTCTAAGATCAGTTTATTTACCATTGCTCCCTATTTATAACTGAAAAATAGGAATAATAAAAGCAAAATCTTAATTCAGACTGATTTTATTAAATTTAAAGGAATAACACTGTAAAATGTTGAAAGACGAACTGAGTTTATTCAATAGTTTAGCAAAGTTGTAGGATTAGAACCTAAATTTACTAATTCTTATTTCTGCCCTAAAATAAGCACTTAAATAATTGAATAGAAATGCTGAGGCAATCTTTAACTTTAACCAAGATATCTTATTTATATCCTTTTAAGAGTTTAGACCTTTAGCTAGAAACATTTGTACTGATATATTTAGGAAAAATCAAGAATCAGTTATGAATTTTAGCAAACCTATTTAACTTTTCCAAAATAAATAGCTTATTTATAGCCCTAAAAGCTTAACCAAAAATAAAGATTAAATATAAAAGCAATAGAAAAGCTTGCTTTATTTTAAGCAGATTATTTGCAAGCTATATAAGTTTAGAATACTATCAAACATTATATGGATTCTAGACCTTTCTTAATTTGCAGATCTATTCTCAAGAGTACAAGTAAAGAACCAAATTCTTATTTATAGTTCCTAGAATATCCTCTCTTAAATTTTAAAATACTCCTTTCTGAAAAAACCATATGAATGTTCAGTCCTTCATCTAAGAAGAAGGAAAAGTGATAAAACTGGGATGATTTATCAATAGCAAGTTCGATTTTACTAGTTAGTAGTCATTCGAAAATAAAAAATGAAAATATTAGTAAAGTTATTCTAAGGTAGTTAATGCTTTTTTCCATTCCTCACGAGACAAACTTAAATGTAAATAGTTTGATTTACTTGATATGCAACAAGGGTACATTCCTATGGTCTATGTAGTAATATTTAGAAGATAAAAATTATAATAAAAGTAAGATTTAATAAAAAGCAATTAGATGAGAACTTAATTTTACTAGTCAGTGATATAAAAGGATTGGAATCAAGTATATTACTTATTTTATTGATGGAAGCTGTCCTTCAGATTAAATAATTACAGATTTTCTAAAATCTGCAGAGATAGAATTTTATAAATAAAGAAGTAACTCACTTTAAAGCAGCTTAAGTAGAGCCTGAACTTTAATACCATTATTTATTATGAAATATTACAAACTTACAGCTGGAACTTCTAGAATGAACCCAATATGCAGACCAAGATTCATTTTATGTTACTAGTAATAGTTTTTAATCACAAGAATATTATAAAATAGAGCTATTTTAGTAAAGTATTTCTTTGGAATAACAGTAAACTTTTATTTTTTTAATCGAATTTAACTTAAATAAGAAGCTGACTAATATCAGATTAGAACATAAGAGATTTAGCTGAAGAGAATTAATCACCATGGAAAATTACGAAAACTATTTAAAGGCTGAGAAGAGAATAATTTCACAATATCGAGACTATGGTTAAGCAGAAAGACTAATTTAGGATATAAAGAAATAATAAATTTCTAACTTGCCTGTTAAATACAACCCAGAAAGATTAAGTTTTTCTATAGTAATAGAAATACCAAAGGATAGTGAATAGTGCTAATCTAAAGAAATATACACTATGATCTATAGCTTAGACCTGTATAAAGATTAATTACAAAATAAAAAACAATTTTTCTAGCATTCACAGTCTAATTTGCTCGTATCTTAGAGAAAATTTCCTAACTTTAATATTAAAAGGTGACTGTAATTTCAGAAAAAGAACTTTGTAAGCAAATATTCTTAAGTTACAACTCTCAGTCAAAGACGAATCAAGAAAATGTTGCATTAAAAATACGAAACTCTAAAAATACAGAATGTCGAGCTTTAGTCTAGAACAAAATGGCAAGAAAAGACTTATGATGGAAACTCCTGAGATTTCCCAAATTATCTAACTAGATAGATACTCACGTTCATTCTAAACCTAGGACTATTTCTGTACTTCATTTTCTTCTATTCTTTGTCATCTCTCATTTTAATTTAATTATTTCAGTATTATATAGTTAAACCACTTATAATCATTCAATAACTAAATTTGAATTAATAGCTACCTTTTTTCATTTTGCTATATTCAAGTATTATCTTATAATTAGATATTATTTAGGCATATTTTTATGAAGAATTCATTACTCTCAGTTAAATGAGATTTTATTTTCCTTTCTATATTAATGTTTTCATTTATTTGCCTTTCTTAAACCTTCGATCTCTCTTAATTTTCTTAGGATTTATAAAAATCTTTTCAACTACTTCCTATTTTGTGATTTTATCTAATTTTCTGCTCAGAAACTTTTATTCTTTCTTCATGCTTTCCTTTTTTTCTAAATTATAATTCAGAAATTCTTTTTGTTGCTACTATTTTTCTTAAACATTAATAGCACTTTATGGCTTTGTCTAATCTCTCTTATGCTTCAAAAGTAAAACTCAAGTTTCATTAATAAATCTTCATAGTAATTTGCCTATTTGCTAAAGGTTAAGTACTTACTTCTTTTTATTTAGATTATATTTTCTTTAATCTCTTTGATATTGCTTTAATTAGAACTTCTTAAAAAATCGAGACTAAAAGGTATTTAATTTATGATAATCTGCAGTGGATATAGATTTTACTTCTTTTAAGTGTCCTTTAACAATTATATCATTTAAGACTAGTTCTATATCTAATATGCTAAGGTCAAACTGTCTATTTTTACTTATTCTTTCTGTGATTACTTTTAGATAAGATTTAACTAAGCTTTTATAATAAGTATTTATTTCACATTCTAAGGAGGCTTTGTCTTCCTCATCAATTTTTAATTTAATTTCATAGATTGATTATATAAAAAAGAGACTGCAGAACTGTTCAAAGTATTCTAATATGAATCTCTTTGCTCTAATTAGTCTTTTATTGATTGGGGCAACTATTTCTTATTATTTACTAAGAGGCCTTGTTTTAAGTCTATTATAGTCTTAGGAGTGTTCTCAGAAAACGTATTTTAATTTCTTGATTAAATAAAGCTAACTTAACTCTTAAATTCTTTGTTTGATTTCTAATCAGAGTGAGATTTATCAGTAATAACCTCTAATAATCCCTTATATTTCTTGGCTTGTTTATTAGTTTCTCTTTTTTAATAAGAGTCTAAAATTTCTAATGATCCAATCTTTCTTCATATTAGCTTGTTCGCAAAAATTAGATATTTTTCTCTTTCTTGATCATTGTTTTATGTCTACCTTATAAATCTTCTCATCCTTTAGCGTAGTTTTTCAGTTATTGATTGATCGATCTAAAAGACAATGTCAAGTTAAACTCTCTAGATAGTATAAATTTGCTGGTATTGCTGGTCTTAGACTTAGCAGAAGCATTTGAATAGATAATTTATGCTCTTCCTCTTCTAAAATCCTTTTTATGCTTATTATTATTTTTTTTGGACTAAGTTATAAGGTTAGATTAAATATAGTTAATCTTTAATACTTATGAGAGGTTAATTAAATCTAGCTTAGTATTTGAATGGTTCTTTAATTTAATTCTAGCAGATATTAATTTAATAGAAGTAAACTGTAATATTAGACATTTTATTATTAAGCTTTTAGATTTTACTTTCCCTTGTGTATAAAATTTAACTCTATTCTATTTGAGCTAACTAGTACTAGACATCCTATCCTAAACACTTAAAATAGATTTTTCTTTGTAATACCTTCTTGCCTTTTTAAGTTAAAGTCTATACAATAAGTTGTAATTTAGAGATAAAATATTCTTTTCTTTACTCTTCTATGTAATCATTTAGCCTCTTTACTTTCCTTACTTCTGATACTTATTTAAGTTATGTAGATATATATTCTAGGACTTTTACTCCTTTAATTGATGGATAGAGTGTATTTGGCTTATATTTTATAGAGAACCAACTTAAACATATCTATATAGACTAATAGTAAGGAGTGCATATATAGCTTACCAAAGTATGGCTGAGAAGAGTTTATTATTTTACTATACTAATCCTAATCTAACTCTACTTGAAAAAGATGAAGAGACTCAAAGCAAGGTAAGCGAAATCTATTAATTCATTTAAGATTCTTATTAAAGCTTAATGTATAGCTATTAAGGAAGAGCTGAAGAGTATAATATCTAATAACTATATCATTCAGCTAAAAAGTTCTATTTGTGGTTTTTAAAATCTTACTTCTCATTTTATTCTAAACTTAATTAAATTGCCAAGTTAATGCACTTAATTATATAGAAGATATAATAAGATAGCTTTTAAATGGAACTTTATCTGTCATTTATTGAGTAAATAAGCTCAAATTCCTTCTAAGGTGTTAATAACACTTCTTATCATCCTAATATTTCATTCTCTTGAAAAATCTTTTAATAGATTAAGTGATAATCTTCTAACTGTAAATTGAGAAAGAATAAACCAATAACAAATTTTGAGAAAGTGTTTGACTTTATTATAAACTAGAAATTAAAATGTCCTTAGGATTAATTAATTTACTATCTATTATAATACTGAGATCTGGAAGATTTAAAGTTACTTAATTAGATTAAAAAATATTTCCTTTCTTTTAGAAAAACATTTCAAAGACTAAAAAATAAATCATCACAGCTATCTTTAAGATTACTCATTTCAACGAAAAATTTCATTAACAGAAACAGAAAAATTAAGAAATTTAGTCTGTCTAAACATCTCAAAAGATAGTTTTATAAATAAATTACTCTTCTATCTTCAAGGATTTAATAACTTATGAATCATTCCTAAATATAAACTAGACTTTTCAGCCGTATGAGCCAGGAATAATATTATAGCTTCTTTATTTCTACAACTTGATCTTTCTCTTCTATCCTGCATTTTTCTGGCTACTATGAAAAGTAAATAAAAACATTACACAGCTTTTTTAAGATATTATCTTAGGTTTTTAGCTTGAAAAGAGATAGGATTGCAATAAAAGTCCTATCACTATACTACAACAAGAAATAATGAAGACCTAGAAAATCTGCTAAGTCTGTAATAATATATAGAGGAATGTTGTAAGTATAAAGTAGCATTAAAAAGATATTCTAAGATATTAGTTCTCTTAAGCTATAATAATATAATCTTAAGCAATTATATAACTATAAATAAACCTATTAGTATATATCAAAACTATATTGCTAAAATAATTATTCATTCAATTATATATCTTCTATTATTTCTATTTCTAGTTAAGATACCAAAAATTTAATAACTTTGCTTGATTGAAGATGCATCAAGAAATAATATAAGTGCTATAGATTCTCAGATTAAAAAGGATTAACTATTCTAATTTAAGAAGCTAGGAATCTTCATATGAAGATACCAATATTGATTAATCTAAGCTTAAATAATAATTTATTTCATAGTTAAATATTGAGGTAAGTAAATTTAATTCCTCCAAAAAGAGCCATTTAAAGCTAAATCCCAGAACTAGATTATCGTTAAGTTTTTTAACTTAAGATAAAATAGAACATTTGAATTTATTTTACTCATTTGATTCAATTTATTTAAATAGTAAACTAAATGTTTAATTATTAAGTTACTCTAAGAATCATAACTTTTGCTTTATAATAATTGTGAGTTCCTACAAGCTCCTTTCATTTTATACATATCATTTAATTTTTAATAACCTATGTTTAATAATTAATAAATGAACGAATCACTCTTTTTATATATCTTATAGAAAATAAGTTTCTAATAACTTATTTCTGATTTGTGCTTAATTGGAATCTTATTAAAATGAATGATCTTTAATACTCTAAAATGGAATGCAATTGTAAATTCTAAGATTGAATCTAAATAGTTAGACTTATTAGATTAAGCTTGATATTAAAAAATAGCATTACTCTTTATTAATTTTCTTTTTATTTTCTAGCTATAGGCTATAGATAAGGAAATTAGTCTCTATTATTTTGCATTATGAAGCATATTTTAAACTTTCGAAGCTAAAGTTTAAGATGATAAATATTAAGCATCTTATCATATACCCATTATTATCATCATTTGTAAAAGGCACTTTTAACCTCAAGAAATTAAAATACCTTAAATTTAATTAATTAGCATTAAACAAGCAGCTATTATATATTTCTATCATTATGAAGATTATAATTTTTACTATCTAATTTTTTTTAAATAATACTTAAAATAAGCCACAATGATTAATATCAAATATTCAATTTTCCTTTTTCATTTTTCATTCTTCTTATTCGAATTTTGTCTTTCATACTATTCATTTACATCCTTCATATTCTCTTTCTCTTCCATTGTTGGCTACTGAGAAGACTCCATATTATAAGCTTAATCTTCTGTTTTATTCTCCAACTACTAGAAGTTTTCCTATTACACCTAATTGATATTCTACTCTTCTCTTCTAGATATCTTGCGTGAAATTCCCGCCTATTCATTTTGCTAAGCTTATTGAAGTTGCTCTTTTTATTGGCTTTAGCTCTTCCACTTTTTTTTAATTTAATCTACTTATCTTCTAAAGCTATAAATATCTGGTCTTTTGGATTAATCATAGCTAAAGCATTAAAGCAATAGATGAGCTAATTCTGGTACTTAAGTTATCTCATTTGAAAACGAGGGGATTTTATTATCTACACAAATAGCTTTCGTGAATTATACCAAATTATTTAAATCTGGAAAAGGTAAACGCTCATTGAAAATTTCTACTGCTATACAAGCAAGAGATCATATATCACTTTTCTAACTCACTTTGTTATTAAATATCTCAAGAGCTATTCATTAAAGAGATCCTCTAGCTTTTAATGTAGAAGTGACGTTAGCTTCACTAACTATTCCAAAGTCTGCAATTTTTGGAGAATCACTATCATCTAACAAAACATTCTAAGATTTAAGATCTCTATGAACTAAATTTTTGGAATGAATAGCTTGTACACCTTCAGCAATTTAGCAAAGCAAATTTAGTTTTCTGAAAAACCTTATTGGGGATTCTTTTGGCCAATCACAAAGTAATTGTTTATTTTATATTATTTTGAATAAACTTCCCTTAGATATATAGTCAGTTAAGAGACAAAATGCATAATTTCCTTATTCCGAAGCATCAATAGAGACTCCTGTAATTCTTAGAACTCTTTGATTATTCACCGATAATAAAGCTTTGCATTCTAGATAAAAATTGTCTAATAGCTTTAGTAAATCTTCTTATGAGTTCAATTTTTTAAGAGCGTATTTTTATCCTTCTATCTTTATAAGATAAACAATACTTTAACCACCTTTATCTAAGATTTTCAGTTTAGATTAAAATTATTAATTAGGAATTAAATCTTTGTAATTTCAGATTCTTATTTGAGATCTTATTTTCTATCCAGCTACATTTTGTTTTAAAAGCTATCAGATATCATCTAAAGTTGTTTGTTAAGAGTTTATAATTTTTTATTTATTTCAATTATTTAAGGAATTGAAAGCTTAGAATCAAGTTATTTAACCCTATTATAACTTTCAAGAGCTTCTCTATATTAGCCTAGACTTTGCAAAGCAACATCTTTACTATAAAAGAGTTTAGCATTTATGGGCTCAAGTTATATAGCTATATTATAGCAGTCTATTGCTTCTTAGTATCTCTCCAAACTACTAAAAGAGTTTCCTTTGTTAACATGTGCATAGACTAAAGTTGAATCTAGTTGGATAGCTAACGTTAAGCAGTTTATCGCTTCTTAAAATCTTTATAAGCCGTTCAGAGAATCTCCTTTATTAACATATGCATAGACTAAAGTTGAATCTAGTTGGATAGCTAACTTTAAGCAGTTTATCGCATCTACATATCTTCCCAAATTGTTCAATGAACCTCCTTTATTGCTATATATAACAGCCTTATTTGGATCAAGCTATATAGCTATATTATAGCAATCTATAGCTTCTTAGTATTATTCCAATTTGTTATGAGAATTACCTTTGCTATAGAATGCATAAGCAAAACTTGAATCAAGTTTGATAGCTTTATTATAACTCTCTATTGCATCTTCATATTTTCCCAAGTTATTAAGAGATAATCCTTTGTTATAGTATGTATAAGCATTTTCTTGATCAAGCTTGATAGCTTTATTATAGCTCTCTATTGCCTCTTCATATTTTCCCAAGTCATTAATAGATATTCCTTTAATATGGTGTGTGTAAGCTTAATTAGCGTCTAGTTTTAAAGCTATATTAAAACTATCTATCGATTCTAAATAACTTCCCATTCTGCTAAGAGAATCTCCTTTTTTAGTATGCACATAAACCACTTATGGAACAAGTTGAATAGCTTTATTATAGCAATCTATTGCTTCTTAGTATAAGCATAATTTTCTCAGCGAGTCTCCTTTGCTAAAATATGCAACTATCATATTTGGATCAAGTTATATAGCTATATTAAAGCATTCTATAGCCTTTTAGTATTATTCCAATTTGTTATGAGAGTTGCCTTTGCTATATTATGCAAAAGCATAATTCGAATCAAGTTGGATAGCTATATTAAAACACTCTATTGCTTCTATGTATTTCTCCAAGATATTAAGAGAAATTCCTTTGCTACAGTGTGCAATATAGTCTTTAGGATCAAGTTTGATTGTTAAATTATAGCATTCTATGGCTTCTGCATATCTTCCCAATTTTCTTAGAGTATCCCCTTTGTTACTATATAAAATTGGCCTATTTTTATCAAGTTTGATAGCTTTATTATAGCAATCTAATGCTTCTTAATATTTTTGCAATCTTCCCAAAGAGTTACCTTTGTTGCTATATGCAGTAGCAATATTTGGATCAAGTTAAATAGCTATATTAAAGCATTCTATAGCTTCTTAGTATTTCCCCAAATGATTAAGGGAGATCCCTTTGCTACATCCAGCAAAAATATTCTTTGGAGCAAGTTAGATAGCTATGTGATAACTGTCTACTGCCTGTTAGTAATTGCTCTAAATATTAAGAGCGATTGCTTGGCTAATTTGGAAGTGGACTTTTTGAGACATATTGATAGTGAATAGTAAATAATGGAATATAGTTATATGATTATAGTATAAATGGTAGTTACTTAGATTAGATATGATATTGATTATGAAGAGTTGGTATGATAATGAAGGGATAATTAAATTAGTTAATGTAATAAGGTTTATTTGGTAGTCTAATTTGGAAATTAAAGTATGATAAATCTAATTCTTAATTAGATTATATGCTTCTATCATTCTAACTTTGGACCTCAATGTTTAGATAGGTATTAATTGATTTAGTAAGGTTAGTTTGGATTTAAATAGGTAATTTAAAGCTACTGAGTTATATTAAAAGAGGGGAAATATTGATCTGGCTTATATACGTAAGGATATAGGTTTAGCTATACTGTTGGTAGGCTTAAAATATAGTTTGATGTTAATACAAAAGACTTTTGATTTATACCTATTAAGAGTAATTATCTAGCTAAATCTTAAGTTACTTATTAATATCTTAAAATAAAGCTTATTAAATCAGAACTTTTAACTTACTAAATATTAGTCTATTTATACAAATCCTTAAATATATGCTATTTATTACTTACCTAATATTTAAGTCACTAAGGCTAATGCCATATCATTGCTTAATCCTGCACAATATCCAACTGTTTAACAAATTACATCATTTCTATACTTCAAATTAGATACATTACCTATAAGATCTTAGAGATACTACAAAATTTACATTCTAGATAAATATTCCAAGCTAGTTACTGGCTTTTTCCAATCCTTATGATCTAGATTGTGTAAGTTACTCGATATACAATAATAGATGAGGATGTAATTTTACTATATAGCAATTTAAAAGGAATATAATAAAACTTAATTACTTTTATTTTGCTAATGGAAGCTACCCTTAAGACTAATTAATGACAGATTTTAAGACTACAGAGAACTAAATTTTTATAATTAAAGAAGTAACTAACTGTTAAGAAGCTTGGATTGGAATTAAATCACAAATATTTACTATCAACATTTCAAAATCTACAGATTAAGTCTTAGTAGGATAAATTACAACCAGAGCTCTATCTATTTTATGCTATTATCATTTTTCACTCATAAGTGCATTATTAAATACAGTCATTGGGATAACCTTTGGGTATACCAGTCAAGTTCTCTTCGTAGAAAGAAAAACAAAATGCTTAAAACTTCTAAGATTTATCAGAGCAAACTTATTAGCAGGAGAAGACAAAAAAACTTAACTTCTGAGCAGAAATCTAATACATAATATAAAGACTATTATTAAACGGAAAGACTAATTAAAGCAAAAGAAATAGCAAACTTGAAGGTTGCCTGCTAAGTAACGTCCAGAATTAAACTTTTCCTTAGTAATAGCAAGGAGTGCCTATTTAAAGAAGTGATATTACAAGCTATAAATTAGATCGTATGCACATTAAAATAAGATATAAAATAAAGTGCAGATTTAGTAACAATCACCACACAATTTACCAGCAGCTTAGAGAAAAAATTATGAATATTAAATTAAAGATTGTCTAAAAATCCAGAAAAAGGCCTTTATAAACTAAATAATTTAAGTTTTAGCCAAAGAAAGTAAACTAAGAAAAGCACGAATTAAAAATACTGAATTAAGAACATACAAGCTGCAAATAACATTTCTAGAGCAAAAAATTATAGAAAAAAGTATAAGCTTTGAATTTACCTTGATAACCCAAATAATCTATATCAGAAAGTTCAAAATTTTATCTTTTAACTCCATCAATAAGATTAGAGATAGTTTAAAAAGCATAGAAGCAAATTAAAAGTATTAAATTTGACTATTAGTAAAACTATGCTTAAAACTAAGAAAATCTTAATAAGGTATTTATTTTGATTGGTTGTGCCAAACAAAATTTAAGTTGATAAAATTCTTCCAGAAGCATAAGACATTCTATTAAGAACTTTAAGCGATTAATAGAAGTATGTAAAATTCAGTATAATCAATATCTTTATACACAGCAGAAATTATAGTCCTACTTAACTAAATACAAAAATTAAAGCTGAAAGCATTAATAAATTTTTATAAAGAGTTCTGAAAAAGAAATCTAATAAGCTAAGTCTTTTATATATAATTAAATCAGGCAAATAACCTAAACATTATACAAGGAATATCAATCTTTTAAAACTTCTCTTTCAAAATAGATGCCTAATTGTTATAAGTTTTCACTATATATGAATCAATAACTTAATTACTTTTCTATAAATATTAGCTTTCTCATTTTTACTTGGTTTGAAGGAAGATTATTTATACAAATCTCCTTCATTTAATAAAGAGTAGTAACTAAGCATCATTAAGCTGTTTAGAAGATATAAGAATTATAAAAATTAATGTTTGCAGTTGAATCATAAAGTTATGGATAAATCACTACTTAAGTATATCTTTATAAAAAGAGCTCTTCATAGTATTAGTATTACCAAAACTAAAATAAAGACAGTTTAATCCAATATATGCTCATCCATAATAGATATCACTTGTGATATTATTATATTGCAGAGCTTAAGAAAATAAAAAGTCTTAATAGGCTTAGAAGGAATGAAATATGTATATAGAGTAATTAGTTTACTACTATTTTCATCACTGTATCTTCTAAAAACCTTAATAAAATAATTATTTTTTACTTTAAATTCTATCTCACTGATTTTAATTAAACATTACGAGACTTTTTGTCTTATATCATTTCCTAGTCTAAACCAGTATAACTGGTTGCGAGGAAGATACCTATTCCGGATGTCAAGCTGGTTTAAACTAAGATGAACTTAATGATAGTGAGAAAGTTTTAGTAACTTAACTAAAAGTATATTAAAGACATACTAGTAATGTTTCTATTTGAAGATGATATATTTAAATAGTTGTATTGGTTTGATTATTCTTATATTTGGATAATATTGATTACACTGTTAAAAAGTGTAAATGTAAAACTAGAATCTCAAATATCTTACCTATTATATACAAGTGATAGCATTTTAGAATAGAAGTTTAATCATCTATCATTATAACTTAAATATGTTATTAGCTTAGAATTATGATGTACAGTAGTTTTAATGTTTTATATGCTTTATTTATAGTTAATTAGGTTTTCATTTAGTTACAACTTAATCTTTTATTTATGACTTCAAATATCATTAGTCAGTATAATCGTACTTATTATTGTAGATTATTTATCCTAGTGTAACTTCTTGGTATATCCATAAACATAAGAGAAAACATATAATATAGTTCCAAATTAACCGCAGTTACTACATTTTTTCACTAATATACAGCAACTTTATTTATCAACTCAGATAGTGGCTTTTCAAATGCTAAATCCTTTAGCTTTAGACTACCCTCAAATTACAATCTCTTATCCCATTATTCGAAGACCTTTTTAATGTAGATGAGGATTTGCAATAAATAAAATCCTTCGTTTTGGACTAAAATTTAATTTCTGATATTTCACTAAGAATTTTTAAAGCATTATGTGACAAAAAAAACAAGAAGCTTCATTTTTAAATCTAGAGATGATAAGAGATAAAACTTTAAAATGCTTAATAGAAGGAGCTAATTATACTAAGAAAACACTTTACTCATAACATTCCCCACTTTTCTATATTTATATACAAAAAACATTCCCAGAAGTACAAGAGTGCTCTATAGTGTTAACTTCAATGCTTTTAAATCAATCTTTCTTGTCCATACTTAGAAAAAAAGCAATGAGAAGAGCTTAAGGAGAGAGTTCTTAAATCGTTAAAGAAATCGACAGATGGATAGTATAAAATAAAAAATTCCTGTTATCATTAAAATTACTTCAAATTACTGAAACTCTGAGATTATCATAAATTTTGCTAAAGAAGGGGAACTTAAGTTGTTACTTTGACTTTCAATTCCAGAATTATAAGATAATTGCCCTTTGGAATTTAATTTTGAGGATAACTGAAGAATGTCCTTTTACTAGTGGCAGAGTATCAGTAAAAATGTAGTGATATTTGGCATTAAGAAAATACTCTGATGTAGTAAAATGTATTCTTGATATTGGTATTTTTGTAAATAGAGGAATAGTCAATATAGATAATGCTGTTAAATTCATAAATTATGGAGCAAAAACATTATAGATTTGTACTTTAGTTTAAAATTAGGACTTTTCAACAGTGATCTATGACAAGTTTATGAGCATATATTTATCTTTTGAATTACAAACATCTTTTTGAGAAGGGAAGGTTAAATAATGATAAGAATTTCTAACTAAGAAAAACTAAAAAATGGAGAAATCAGTAAAGAGCTTTCAATTTTTAAGAAGCAAGTAGGAATAATTATGAACTATAATTTAGCAAAAAATTGAAGAGCAACAAAATAATAATAGTTTTGGAGTATAAAATTAGATATAATCTCAAATAGGAAGTAATTGAAATATTTAAAATAAACTCTAAGAAAATTAGGAGAGATTGAAGGATTAAGAAAGACATATGATTTTATACTAAATAAAGAAAGGAGAATAAAATTTCATTCAAACGAGAGTAATGGATTCTTTGTTAAAAATATGACTAAATAAGTTTTCTATAAGATAATAGATTTAGTAAGAAAATGAAAAAAAGGTAGAACAATAAATTAAAATTTAGTTATTGAGCAATTAAAAATAGTTTAAGCTATACTATGCTGAATAAACGAATTCGAATGAGAGATAACCAAGAATAGAAGAAAATAAATTAAAAAGATAGTTCTAGATCTAGGATGAACATGAGTATTTATCTAGTGAGGTTATTTTTATTATCTCAAGAGTTTACAGTGTAAATCTTTTCTTGCATTTTTGTTCTAGATTGGTATTCTGCAATCTGTATTTTTGAGACCAGTACTTTTTGTGTATAATTTTCTTGATTCGTCTTTGACTGAGAGATCTAGCTTGAGAAACCTTGCTTTCCTTATAAAGTTCGTTTTCTGAATTTGCAATCTATTTTTTAATATTAATATCGGTAAATTATTTCTTAAATGCAAGTAAATTATGTGATAATTGGTGAAAAATTGCTCTTGACTTGAAATTAAATTTTATATCGGTCTAAGCAATAGAACATAGTTTTCACGTCTTTAAATTAATATTGCTCATCATTTTTTGATCTTTCTACTGTATGAGAAAGTTTAATCTTGTTGAGCTGTATTAAACAGGCAAGAAAGAAATTTACTATTTCTTTTTATTCTTAATTAGTCTTTCTGTTTAACCATAGTCTCTATATATCATGATATTAGTTTAATATTCAGTACTTAAATAATTTTTGTAACTGCTAAGAACCTAAAATGAATCTTGATCTACATATTTGAATTCTTTCTAGAGGCTGTAGATGAAATTTTGTAATGCTTCATAAGAAAGCATGTTATTAAATTTCTGGTTCTACTTAAGCTGCTTTAGAGTAAGTTACTTTTAAATTAGAAAATTATCTTTCTGTAGATTTTAGCAGATCTGCTATTAATTAATCTGAAGTACAGCCCCCATCAATAAAATAAGTAATATACTTTGTTCCATTCCTTTATATCACTAATCAACGAAATTATGTTCTCATCATATTGCTTTATTTAGTCTTATTCTTATTCTAATTTCTATCTTCTTAAATATCACTACCTAGGCCTGAAGAATGTACCTATGTTGCGTATCATGCAAATCACACTATTTACATCTAAGTTATTCTCGTGAAGAATGGAAAAAATAGTAACTACCTAAGGATAACTTTGCTAATATTTCCATTTTCTAATTTCGTAGAATAACTAGCTGGTAAAAACGAATATGATATTGATAAGCTAATCCAGTTTTATTGCTTTTCCCACTTCTTAGATACAATGAAGGACTGAACATTCATATTTCTCTTTTAAAAAGGAGTATTTTGAAATTTAAGAAAGGAGATTCTAGGAACTTAAAATAAGAATATGCTTCTTTAGTTGTACTCTTGAGAAAAATCACCTGAAAAAGGACAAGCTAAGAAAGCTCTAGAATCCGTATAATTTTTGATTATATCCTAAGCATATATAGCTTCAGAATTATCTGCTTAAATAAGGCAAGCTTCTCTATAACTTTTATATCTTTATTTTGGTTAAGCTATTTAAAATAATAAATAAGTTATTTACTAGAAAAACTTATCTTTCATAAGAAAAACCTTATCTGTTATATATTCATTAATAATCAATGATAGCTTAGGGAGATAGTAAGTGATACTTTCTTGAGTTTTAAAAAGAAAATTAGTTATAATGATCTTTTATAAATTCTTGCACTATATAATGTTTAGATTTAGCTAATATAATGTAGAATAATTAGAGTTTGATTTAATGGTTATAGACTGTATTATTATTAATGCTTATAGAGAAATGCTATTTTTTATTTAATTTAATAGTTGAATATCAATCATTAACTCTAGATACTTTCCTTTTATTTAACTAATTTAATAAAGAACTACTAAATTTAAACTTTAGTGCATATATAGGTAATTAGGAGTATCCATTAACTAGTTAATAAGCAAATAATTAATTTAGATAGAAATTATCCCTATAAGCTAAGACACTTACTTTAGGTTTTAAAATGTAACTTAATTAATATAATACCTTTATCAACTCCTAAAATAAACAGCATTTCAAGGACAGTTTTGAAAAGCTTCTTTCCTTCTTGAAATTTAACTAAGAAACTCTTGTGTTTTATAATGGTAGATAGTAAATAAAACCTATTTAAGTCCTGTTTATTACTACAAGTGAGATAATTCTAAGTGAGGAGAATAGTTCATCAGTGATAGATTAAGTGGCTTTAGAAAATATTTAGGAACTAAGCTCTAAAGTCTCTTCCTCAATAATAACAAATAACTCAAAGAATTTACTATCTTATGAGTTCTTAGACGAACAGGATAAATTTCAATCTTAAAGAATTGTAGGCGAATAGGAATCCCGTAATTTTAAAAAGAAACTTAATCCTTTTCAGCTGAGCTATCATGATTGCATTATAAAGGATAATATATTTAAAAAAGAATAGTGAGCTTAAAGCAATCTAGTAAAGAGGATGATAAGTTGATGGTAAAATTGAGCAACAGAAGTTTGCAAGGAGGAGAATAAAGAATAGCCAAGCCAATTAAAAGTAAAAAAACTTTTAAAAGAAAGTAAAGTTTCATAGATTTTAGCATTAACTATTTAAACTCATTTGCCAATAATTTTGAGACAGAGAATAGCGAGGTATTTAACATTGCTAGGAAGGTGAAGATAGAACAAAGAATTAAGTAGAGAAAAACTTAATCAAAAGCTAAAAATTAAAAATCAGGAAAGCTAAAGATTAAAAAGAAACTTTCTAGTCAATTAGCATGATAAGAGAAGTTAACAACATTCTATATGAAAGCTTTCTATCAACAGATGTACTTGAGGAGGTAAGAAGTGATGAAAGAATAATTTAAAAAGACACAAAGTTAGTATACTGAGAGCTAAGTAATATAAAATTAATTTTAAGTAGATCAGTCTTAGAAAGGTTTTAGCTAGCATATAAAGCAAAAGAATTTACTTTAGACTTAATAGAGAGAAAATTAATGTTACCAGAAAGGTTATAATACTTAGAATAAGTATAAGAAGAGATAAAAAATTTAAGAATATGATAAAGTAAAGAAGATTCAGAAAAAAATGAGGATAAAGAAAAGTCTAAAAACACTGAAAATAATGTTGGTAGGGAAAGAAATGAAGACATAAAAAGAATGAAGATTGGAAAAATCTGAATGAAAGCAATGCAAGTATTTAAGCTCAAAACTAGAATTCAATTGCAATTCATCGAGAAGAAAAAATAGTTAAGATAAAGTTTTAGACTAAGACGAGTTATAAGTTTCAATTAGTGAAAAACCTTGTACGATCAAAATAAATACCCTAGATTTGCTTAGCACAAATGGAGTTCTAATTTATATGAAAAATAAAGAAACAGACATAAGATAATCAATCTTCTTTTAGAACTCAAAGGAAAAGATCAGTATGGATAGAAGTGAGCTAATCAATAAATTCCTCTACAACATAGAATTTTCAGATTAACAGATAGATTTTATGAAATACAACAGTCACCTTATTTATAAGAATTCTCACAAGATAAACGACAAAAGCCTGAAGTTCCTAGTCTATTATCGAAGCATTTATATAAGATCAATTAGTAAAAAATTTTGATAGTAACACTGTATGAATAAGATCTTATGCTATATTTACAAAGAGCTTACGAAGGTAGTGGACAAAGCTAGAAGAATATTTACGACTACGCAGTAAGAATGCTAGAGTATACAGAAATATTCGACTATAAAGGAATGCCTCTGCTACGGTCCCATGAGCTGATATTTTTTAACAAGCTATGTTAATTTATTATTTACACATCTTAAATGAAAATAAGATACAGCATTTTTAAAATTGGTACTAGCATATTAAAGTCTACTAATTAGTCTCTTTAATTCTAAGCATAATTAAGTAGTCAAATATAGCTTAAATTAATAAATTGAGGTTTCAAATCTAATTTAAATAAGAAGATAGTAGTATTAATAATTAATAAATAAGATATACAGTTTAAGTAATTAAGTGCTTTACTCTATTAGTCTATTTTTATTTTAAGTTCTCTATAGGATTTAATGTTAAGATACAAGGATAGGTTTAAATAGATCATATTATTTAACTATAAAAATCAATTAAAATTAGTATAAATATAAATGCTTGAGTAAACCAAATCTCTTTTAGTGTTGTTACTTAAGAGAGTAGCTTCTAGAATTACTTTCTCAATCATATGTCTTAGTAGGGCTAAAGGATGGCTTTTAGATGTTTTCCGTTCTGATTAGTGATTTCTATTTTTTCTTTTCCCAAACATTTTTATCATAGCTTTGTTTCTTTTTCGATTCTACTACATTAATATAAGCGAGAGAGTGTCTTCATATTCTATTTGGAGTATTTCAAGATTTAAGATCAATCAAAATAATTTTTTCATGCTCACGCTTCACAGAAAAATTTAAGCTAATCTAAGCGTAATATTTTTGTTACTGCTGGGAAATAACTAGTTTTCCGTCTTTTTTAGAGCTAGATCGAATAATAAATATCAATTCTAACACTGAATTTTAATACTGATAGTCTTTAATCCCTATACTATAATTGCATTCCTCAATTTAATTAGTAGCTAACCTATCCTTCTAATCTTTCCTTCTCTTAGATTACCTTTTCAATCCCAAAACTCTTTTCTTTGCTTAGAATTGGATTATCTTCTTAGCTGAAAATTCAGTATTTTCACTCTTCAAAAAAATTTGAAGCTTAAATTTTCGTTCTTAGCTGCAACCCTTCAATCTAAGGGATATTTGAAAGCAAAAAAGTGCTGGAAAAACTGATTTTAACTTACTTAATGGATTATTTGCCTTCTGTGTTCTTAATGGCAACCTCAAGTATTTTTTTTCAATTATTATACTTATATATTAGCCTTTTATTTCAGTTTGTATATCTAAATTTACTTATAAAGCATTTATTTACTGTTATAATTAAGAAAAGATAGAGTTAAAAATGCTAGATTAAGACTTATTATTTTATTGAGTATCAAGTAGAGCTTTGATAACAACACTTCTTGTTGGGTATGATCAGGATCTATTTTCTAGCCTACGTGTGATTGACAAGAGAGTAGCTAATTAGCTTGCACTGATTGAGATTCTTTGCCAAAAGGCTTGAATACTCCAGCCAAAATTTTCCAGGTGGATTTTTCTCGAGTATTTCGGCTTAATCTAAGTAGCTATTTCTCAACGCATTTAACCTGATGCTGAACAAAAAAAGATGTTACTAAAAAAGAAATTAGACTGTCAGGCTTGCTGCTAAGACTCTTCATGAATAAAAAAAAGGAAGATAGTTAAAGCTCTCTAGAAAATACTTTAAAATAGAGCAGCTTGCTCAAATTTAATTGTAAAAAAGAAATAAAAGCACTGTATGCTACGAAGCGACAGTAACTAGAAATCTAGTTTTTATACTACAAAATTGGATTTTATCAAGCCCTCAAAGCTCTCTTCTGTTATCTAATAAAGATTTTTGCATGATTAAGATAAAATCATTTCATGTTTTAGCTCAGCTAAGTAGATCGAGACATACGATCTAACCTTCCAACTTATGTGCTTGATTTCCTTTCTGCTTAAGTTTTTTCGACTTTTTCGCTCCATATCTCGTTGATTTTCTTCATTAGCTATAAAATTTTTAAGGTCTAAGTCTAGTCAAATTCGCTCAAAACGAAATACAAAGCAGAAACTCTTTTAATG
>CAMPDV010005576.1:0-23938 GCA_946699065.1 Loxodes magnus
AAAAGAATACTCCTTAAAACTGAACTTCTATCTTCTTTTCTTACTTTACTTCTTCACTTTTCTAAATACTTAATAATTCACAAAGCATACTTCTTAAAACTGTACTTCTTTCTTCTTTTCTTACTTTACTTCTTCACTTTTCTAAATAAATTACTTTTGACTAAAAGAATACTTCTTAAAACTGAAATTCTATCTTCTTTTCTTACTTTACTTCTTCACTTTTCTAAATACTTATTACTTCTCAAAGAATACTCCTTAAAACTGAAATTCTATCTTCTTTTCTTACTTTACTTCTTCACTTTTCTAAATACTTAATAATTCACAAAGCATACTTCTTAAAACTGAACTTCTAACTTCTTTTCTTACTTTACTTCTTCACTTTTCTAAATACATATTACTTTTGACTAAAAGAATACTCCTTAAAACTGAACTTCTATCTTCTTTTCTTACTTTACTTCTTCACTTTTCTAAATACTTATTACTTCTCAAAGAATACTCCTTAAAACTGAAATTCTATCTTCTTTTCTTACTTTACTTCTTCACTTTTCTAAATACTTAATAATTCACAAAGCATACTTCTTAAAACTGAACTTCTAACTTCTTTTCTTACTTTACTTCTTCACTTTTCTAAATACATATTACTTTTGACTAAAAGAATACTCCTTAAAACTGAACTTCTATCTTCTTTTCTTACTTTACTTCTTCACTTTTCTAAATACTTATTACTTCTCAAAGCATACTTCTTAAAACTGAACTTCTATCTTCTTTTCTTACTTTACTTCTTCACTTTTCTAAATACTTAATAATTCACAAAGAATACTCCTTAAAACTGAACTTCTATCTTCTTTTCTTACTTTACTTCTTAACTTTTCTAAATACTTATTACTTCTCAAAGCATACTCCTTAAAACTGAAATTCTATCTTCTTTTCTTACTTTACTTCTTCACTTTTCTAAATACTTAATAATTCACAAAGCATACTCCTTAAAACTGAAATTCTATCTTCTTTTCTTACTTTACTTCTTCACTTTTCTAAATACAAATTACTTTTGACTAAAAGAATACTCCTTAAAACTGAACTTCTATCTTCTTTTCTTACTTTACTTCTTAACTTTTCTAAATACTTATTACTTCTCAAAGCATACTTCTTAAAACTGAACTTCTATCTTCTTTTCTTACTTTACTTCTTCACTTTTCTAAATACTTAATAATTCACAAAGCATACTTCTTAAAACTGAACTTCTTTCTTCTTTTCTTACTTTACTTCTTCACTTTTCTAAATACAAATTACTTTTGACTAAAAGAATACTCCTTAAAACTGAAATTCTATCTTCTTTTCTTACTTTACTTCTTCACTTTTCTAAATACTTAATAATTCACAAAGCATACTTCTTAAAACTGAACTTCTATCTTCTTTTCTTACTTTACTTCTTCACTTCTCTAAATACTTAATAATTCACAAAGCATACTCCTTAAAACTGAAATTCTATCTTCTTTTCTTACTTTACTTCTTCACTTTTCTAAATACAAATTACTTTTGACTAAAAGAATACTCCTTAAAACTGAACTTCTATCTTCTTTTCTTACTTTACTTCTTCACTTTTCTAAATACTTAATAATTCACAAAGCATACTTCTTAAAACTGAACTTCTTTCTTCTTTTCTTACTTTACTTCTTCACTTTTCTAAATACAAATTACTTTTGACTAAAAGAATACTCCTTAAAACTGAAATTCTATCTTCTTTTCTTACTTTACTTCTTCACTTTTCTAAATACTTATTACTTCTCAAAGAATACTCCTTAAAACTGAAATTCTATCTTCTTTTCTTACTTTACTTCTTCACTTTTCTAAATACTTAATAATTCACAAAGCATACTTCTTAAAACTGAACTTCTATCTTCTTTTCTTACTTTACTTCTTCACTTTTCTAAATACATATTACTTTTGACTAAAAGAATACTCCTTAAAACTGAACTTCTATCTTCTTTTCTTACTTTACTTCTTAACTTTTCTAAATACTTATTACTTCTCAAAGCATACTCCTTAAAACTGAAATTCTATCTTCTTTTCTTACTTTACTTCTTCACTTTTCTAAATACTTAATAATTCACAAAGCATACTTCTTAAAACTGAACTTCTATCCTCTTTTCTTACTTTACTTCTTCACTTTTCTAAATACAAATTACTTTTGACTAAAAGAATACTCCTTAAAACTGAAATTCTATCTTCTTTTCTTACTTTACTTCTTCACTTCTCTAAATACTTAATAATTCACAAAGCATACTTCTTAAAACTGAACTTCTATCTTCTTTTCTTACTTTACTTCTTCACTTTTCTAAATACAAATTACTTTTGACAAAAAGAATACTCCTTAAAACTGAACTTCTATCTTCTTTTCTTACTTTACTTCTTCACTTTTCTAAATACTTAATAATTCACAAAGAATACTCCTTAAAACTGAAATTCTATCTTCTTTTCTTACTTTAATTCTTCACTTTTCTAAATACTTATTACTTCTCAAAGCATACTCTTTAAAACTGAAATTCTATCTTCTTTTCTTACTTTACTTCTTCACTTTTCTAAATACTTAATAATTCACAAAGCATACTTCTTAAAACTGAACTTCTATCTTCTTTTCTTACTTTACTTCTTCACTTTTCTAAATACAAATCACTTTGTACTAAATGAATACTCCTTAAAACTGAACTTCTATCTTCTTTTCTTACTTTACTTCTTCACTTTTCAAAATACTTATTACTTCTCAAAGCATACTCCTTAAAACTTAAATTCTATCTTCTTTTCTTACTTTACTTCTTCACTTTTCAAAATACTTATTACTTCTCAAAGCATACTCCTTAAAACTTAAATTCTATCTTCTTTTCTTACTTTACTTCTTCGCTTTTCAAAATACTTATTACTTCTCAAAGCATACTCCTTAAAACTGAAACTCTATCTTCTTTTCTTACTTTAATTCTTCACTTTTCAAAATACTTATTACTTCTCAAAGCATACTCCTTAAAACCGAAATTCTTTCTTCTTTTCTTACTTTACTTCTTCACTTTTCAAAATACTTATTACTTCTCAAAGCATACTCCTTAAAACCGAAATTCTTTCTTCTTTTCTTACTTTACTTCTTCACTTTTCAAAATACTTATTACTTCTCAAAGCATACTCCTTAAAACTGAAACTCTATCTTTTCTTACTTTACTTCTTCACTTTTCAAAATACTTATTACTTCTCAAAGCATACTCCTTAAAACCGAAACTCTATCTTTTCTTACTTTACTTCTTCACTTTTCTAAATACTTATTACTTCTCAAAGCATACTCCTTAAAACCGAAATTCTTTCTTCTTTTCTTACTTTACTTCTTCACTTTTCAAAATACTTATTACTTCTCAAAGCATACTCCTTAAAACTGAAACTCTATCTATTCTTACTTTACTTCTTCACTTTTCAAAATACTTATTACTTCTCAAAGCATACTCCTTAAAACTGAAACTCTATCTTCTTTTCTTACTTTACTTCTTCACTTTTCTAAATACAAATTACTTTGTACTAAAAGAATACTCCTTAAAACTGAAATTCTATCTTCTTTTCTTACTTTACTTCTTCACTTTTCTAAATACTTAATAATTCACAAAGCATACTTCTTAAAACTGAAATTCTATCTTCTTTTCTTACTTTACTTCTTAACTTTTCTAAATACTTATTACTTCTCAAAGCATACTTCTTAAAACTGAACTTCTATCTTCTTTTCTTACTTTACTTCTTCACTTTTCTAAATACTTATCACTTCTCAAAGCATACTTCTTAAAACTGAACTTCTATCTTCTTTTCTTACTTTACTTCTTCACTTTTCTAAATACTTATCACTTCTCAAAGCATACTCCTTAAAACTGAAATTCTATCTTCTTTTCTTACTTTACTTCTTCACTTTTCTAAATACAAATTACTTTTGACTAAAAGAATACTCCTTAAAACTGAACTTCTATCTTCTTTTCTTACTTTACTTCTTCACTTTTCTAAATACTTATTACTTCTCAAAGCATACTCTTTAAAACTGAAATTCTATCTTCTTTTCTTACTTTAATTCTTCACTTTTCTAAATACTTATTACTTCTCAAAGCATACTCTTTAAAACTGAAATTCTATCTTCTTTTCTTACTTTACTTCTTCACTTTTCTAAATACTTAATAATTCACAAAGCATACTTCTTAAAACTGAACTTCTATCTTCTTTTCTTACTTTACTTCTTCACTTTTCTAAATACTTAATAATTCACAAAGCATACTTCTTAAAACTGAAATTCTATCTTCTTTTCTTACTTTACTTCTTCACTTTTCTAAATACAAATTACTTTTGACTAAAAGAATACTCCTTAAAACTGAACTTCTATCTTCTTTTCTTACTTTACTTCTTCACTTTTCTAAATACTTATTACTTCTCAAAGCATACTTCTTAAAACTGAACTTCTATCTTCTTTTCTTACTTTACTTCTTCACTTTTCTAAATACTTAATAATTCACAAAGCATACTTCTTAAAACTGAACTTCTATCTTCTTTTCTTACTTTACTTCTTAACTTTTCTAAATACTTATTACTTCTCAAAGCATACTCCTTAAAACTGAAATTCTATCTTCTTTTCTTACTTTACTTCTTCACTTTTCTAAATACTTATTACTTCTCAAAGCATACTTCTTAAAACTGAACTTCTATCTTCTTTTCTTACTTTACTTCTTCACTTTTCTAAATACAAATTACTTTTGACTAAAAGAATACTCATTAAAACTGAAATTCTATCTTCTTTTCTTACTTTACTTCTTCACTTTTCTAAATAATTATTACTTCTCAAAGCATACTTTTTAAAACTGAACTTCTAACTTCTTTTCTTACTTTACTTCTTCACTTTTCTAAATACTTATCACTTCTCAAAGCATACTCCTTAAAACTGAAATTCTATCTTCTTTTCTTACTTTACTTCTTCACTTTTCTAAATACTTATCACTTCTCAAAGCATACTTCTTAAAACTGAACTTCTATCTTCTTTTCTTACTTTACTTCTTCACTTTTCTAAATACTTAATAATTCACAAAGAATACTCCTTAAAACTGAACTTCTATCTTCTTTTCTTACTTTACTTCTTAACTTTTCTAAATACTTATTACTTCTCAAAGCATACTTCTTAAAACTGAACTTCTATCTTCTTTTCTTACTTTACTTCTTCACTTTTCTAAATACAAATTACTTCTCAAAGCATACTCTTTAAAACTGAAATTCTATCTTCTTTTCTTACTTTACTTCTTCACTTTTCTAAATACTTATTACTTCTCAAAGCATACTTCTTAAAACTGAACTTCTATCTTCTTTTCTTACTTTACTTCTTAACTTTTCTAAATACTTATCACTTCTCAAAGCATACTTCTTAAAACTGAAATTCTATCTTCTTTTCTTACTTTACTTCTTCACTTTTCTAAATACAAATTACTTTTGACTAAAAGAATACTCCTTAAAACTGAACTTCTATCTTCTTTTCTTACTTTACTTCTTCACTTTTCTAAATACTTATTACTTCTCAAAGCATACTTCTTAAAACTGAAATTCTATCTTCTTTTCTTACTTTACTTCTTCACTTTTCTAAATACAAATTACTTTTGACAAAAAGAATACTCCTTAAAACTGAACTTCTATCTTCTTTTCTTACTTTACTTCTTCACTTTTCTAAATACTTAATAATTCACAAAGAATACTCCTTAAAACTGAACTTCTATCTTCTTTTCTTACTTTACTTCTTCACTTTTCTAAATACTTAATAATTCACAAAGAATACTTCTTAAAACTGAAATTCTATCTTCTTTTCTTACTTTACTTCTTCACTTTTCTAAATACAAATTACTTTTGACTAAAAGAATACTCCTTAAAACTGAACTTCTATCTTCTTTTCTTACTTTACTTCTTCACTTTTCTAAATACTTATTACTTCTCAAAGCATACTTCTTAAAACTGAAATTCTATCTTCTTTTCTTACTTTACTTCTTCACTTTTCTAAATACTTAATAATTCACAAAGAATACTCCTTAAAACTGAACTTCTATCTTCTTTTCTTACTTTACTTCTTCACTTTTCTAAATACTTATTACTTCTCAAAGCATACTTCTTAAAACTGAAATTCTATCTTCTTTTCTTACTTTACTTCTTCACTTTTCTAAATACTTAATAATTCACAAAGAATACTCCTTAAAACTGAACTTCTATCTTCTTTTCTTACTTTACTTCTTCACTTTTCTAAATACTTATTACTTCTCAAAGCATACTTCTTAAAACTGAAATTCTATCTTCTTTTCTTACTTTACTTCTTCACTTTTCTAAATACTTATCACTTCTCAAAGCATACTTCTTAAAACTGAACTTCTATCTTCTTTTCTTACTTTACTTCTTCACTTTTCTAAATACTTATCACTTCTCAAAGCATACTTCTTAAAACTGAAATTCTATCTTCTTTTCTTACTTTACTTCTTCACTTTTCTAAATACTTAATAATTCACAAAGCATACTTCTTAAAACTGAACTTCTATCTTCTTTTCTTACTTTACTTCTTCACTTTTCTAAATACTTATTACTTCTCAAAGCATACTTCTTAAAACTGAACTTCTATCTTCTTTTCTTACTTTACTTCTTCACTTTTCTAAATACTTATTACTTCTCAAAGCATACTCTTTAAAACTGAACTTCTATCTTCTTTTCTTACTTTACTTCTTCACTTTTCTAAATACATATTACTTTTGACTAAAAGAATACTCCTTAAAACTGAACTTCTATCTTCTTTTCTTACTTTACTTCTTAACTTTTCTAAATACTTATTACTTCTCAAAGCATACTTCTTAAAACTGAAATTCTATCTTCTTTTCTTACTTTACTTCTTCACTTTTCTAAATACAAATTACTTTTGACTAAAAGAATACTCCTTAAAACTGAACTTCTATCTTCTTTTCTTACTTTACTTCTTCACTTTTCTAAATACTTATCACTTCTCAAAGCATACTTCTTAAAACTGAAATTCTATCTTCTTTTCTTACTTTACTTCTTCACTTTTCTAAATACAAATTACTTTTGACAAAAAGAATACTCCTTAAAACTGAACTTCTATCTTCTTTTCTTACTTTACTTCTTCACTTTTCTAAATACTTAATAATTCACAAAGAATACTCCTTAAAACTGAACTTCTATCTTCTTTTCTTACTTTACTTCTTCACTTTTCTAAATACTTAATAATTCACAAAGAATACTTCTTAAAACTGAAATTCTATCTTCTTTTCTTACTTTACTTCTTCACTTTTCTAAATACAAATTACTTTTGACTAAAAGAATACTCCTTAAAACTGAACTTCTATCTTCTTTTCTTACTTTACTTCTTCACTTTTCTAAATACTTATTACTTCTCAAAGCATACTTCTTAAAACTGAAATTCTATCTTCTTTTCTTACTTTACTTCTTCACTTTTCTAAATACTTAATAATTCACAAAGAATACTCCTTAAAACTGAACTTCTATCTTCTTTTCTTACTTTACTTCTTCACTTTTCTAAATACTTATTACTTCTCAAAGCATACTCTTTAAAACTGAACTTCTATCTTCTTTTCTTACTTTACTTCTTCACTTTTCTAAATACATATTACTTTTGACTAAAAGAATACTCCTTAAAACTGAACTTCTATCTTCTTTTCTTACTTTACTTCTTAACTTTTCTAAATACTTATTACTTCTCAAAGCATACTTCTTAAAACTGAAATTCTATCTTCTTTTCTTACTTTACTTCTTCACTTTTCTAAATACTTATCACTTCTCAAAGCATACTTCTTAAAACTGAACTTCTATCTTCTTTTCTTACTTTACTTCTTAACTTTTCTAAATACTTATTACTTCTCAAAGCATACTTCTTAAAACTGAACTTCTATCTTCTTTTCTTACTTTACTTCTTCACTTTTCTAAATACTTAATAATTCACAAAGCATACTTCTTAAAACTGTACTTCTTTCTTCTTTTCTTACTTTACTTCTTAACTTTTCTAAATACTTATTACTTCTCAAAGCATACTTCTTAAAACTGAACTTCTATCTTCTTTTCTTACTTTACTTCTTCACTTTTCTAAATACTTATCACTTCTCAAAGCATACTCCTTAAAACTGAAATTCTATCTTCTTTTCTTACTTTACTTCTTCACTTTTCTAAATACTTATCACTTCTCAAAGCATACTCCTTAAAACTGAAATTCTATCTTCTTTTCTTACTTTACTTCTTCACTTTTCTAAATACTTAATAATTCACAAAGCATACTTCTTAAAACTGAACTTCTATCTTCTTTTCTTACTTTACTTCTTCACTTTTCTAAATACTTAATAATTCACAAAGCATACTTCTTAAAACTGAACTTCTATCTTCTTTTCTTACTTTACTTCTTCACTTTTCTAAATACTTATTACTTCTCAAAGCATACTTCTTAAAACTGAAATTCTATCTTCTTTTCTTACTTTACTTCTTCACTTTTCTAAATACAAATTACTTTTGACTAAAAGAATACTCCTTAAAACTGAAATTCTATCTTCTTTTCTTACTTTACTTCTTCACTTTTCTAAATACAAATTACTTTTGACTAAAAGAATACTTCTTAAAACTGAAATTCTATCTTCTTTTCTTACTTTACTTCTTCACTTTTCTAAATACTTATTACTTCTCAAAGCATACTTCTTAAAACTGAACTTCTATCTTCTTTTCTTACTTTACTTCTTCACTTTTCTAAATACTTATTACTTCTCAAAGCATACTTCTTAAAACTGAACTTCTATCTTCTTTTCTTACTTTACTTCTTCACTTTTCTAAATACTTAATAATTCACAAAGCATACTTCTTAAAACTGAACTTCTATCTTCTTTTCTTACTTTACTTCTTCACTTTTCTAAATACTTAATAATTCACAAAGCATACTTCTTAAAACTGAAATTCTATCTTCTTTTCTTACTTTACTTCTTCACTTTTCTAAATACTTAATAATTCACAAAGCATACTTCTTAAAACTGAAATTCTATCTTCTTTTCTTACTTTACTTCTTCACTTTTCTAAATACTTATTACTTCTCAAAGCATACTTCTTAAAACTGAACTTCTATCTTCTTTTCTTACTTTACTTCTTCACTTTTCTAAATACTTATTACTTCTCAAAGCATACTTCTTAAAACTGAACTTCTATCTTCTTTTCTTACTTTACTTCTTCACTTTTCTAAATACTTAATAATTCACAAAGAATACTCCTTAAAACTGAAATTCTATCTTCTTTTCTTACTTTACTTCTTCACTTTTCTAAATACAAATTACTTTTGACTAAAAGAATACTTCTTAAAACTGAAATTCTATCTTCTTTTCTTACTTTACTTCTTCACTTTTCTAAATACTTAATAATTCACAAAGCATACTTCTTAAAACTGAACTTCTATCTGCTTTTCTTACTTTACTTCTTCACTTTTCTAAATACTTAATAATTCACAAAGAATACTCCTTAAAACTGAACTTCTATCTTCTTTTCTTACTTTACTTCTTCACTTTTCTAAATACTTATCACTTCTCAAAGCATACTTCTTAAAACTGAAATTCTATCTTCTTTTCTTACTTTACTTCTTCACTTTTCTAAATACAAATTACTTCTCAAAGCATACTTCTTAAAACTGAAATTCTATCTTCTTTTCTTACTTTACTTCTTCACTTTTCTAAATACTTAATAATTCACAAAGAATACTCCTTAAAACTGAACTTCTATCTTCTTTTCTTACTTTACTTCTTAACTTTTCTAAATACTTATTACTTCTCAAAGCATACTCTTTAAAACTGAACTTCTATCTTCTTTTCTTACTTTACTTCTTCACTTTTCTAAATACATATTACTTTTGACTAAAAGAATACTCCTTAAAACTGAACTTCTATCTTCTTTTCTTACTTTACTTCTTAACTTTTCTAAATACTTATTACTTCTCAAAGCATACTTCTTAAAACTGAAATTCTATCTTCTTTTCTTACTTTACTTCTTCACTTTTCTAAATACTTATCACTTCTCAAAGCATACTTCTTAAAACTGAACTTCTATCTTCTTTTCTTACTTTACTTCTTAACTTTTCTAAATACTTATTACTTCTCAAAGCATACTTCTTAAAACTGAACTTCTATCTTCTTTTCTTACTTTACTTCTTCACTTTTCTAAATACTTAATAATTCACAAAGCATACTTCTTAAAACTGTACTTCTTTCTTCTTTTCTTACTTTACTTCTTAACTTTTCTAAATACTTATTACTTCTCAAAGCATACTTCTTAAAACTGAACTTCTATCTTCTTTTCTTACTTTACTTCTTAACTTTTCTAAATACTTATTACTTCTCAAAGCATACTTCTTAAAACTGAACTTCTATCTTCTTTTCTTACTTTACTTCTTCACTTTTCTAAATACTTAATAAATCACAAAGCATACTTCTTAAAACTGAAATTCTATCTTCTTTTCTTACTTTACTTCTTCACTTTTCTAAATACAAATTACTTTTGACTAAAAGAATACTCCTTAAAACTGAACTTCTATCTTCTTTTCTTACTTTACTTCTTCACTTTTCTAAATACTTATTACTTCTCAAAGCATACTTCTTAAAACTGAACTTCTATCTTCTTTTCTTACTTTACTTCTTCACTTTTCTAAATACTTAATAATTCACAAAGCATACTTCTTAAAACTGAACTTCTATCTTCTTTTCTTACTTTACTTCTTAACTTTTCTAAATACTTATTACTTCTCAAAGCATACTTCTTAAAACTGAACTTCTATCTTCTTTTCTTACTTTACTTCTTCACTTTTCTAAATACTTAATAATTCACAAAGCATACTTCTTAAAACTGAAATTCTATCTTCTTTTCTTACTTTACTTCTTCACTTTTCTAAATACAAATTACTTTTGACTAAAAGAATACTTCTTAAAACTGAAATTCTATCTTCTTTTCTTACTTTACTTCTTCACTTTTCTAAATACTTATCACTTCTCAAAGCATACTTCTTAAAAATGAACTTCTATCTTCTTTTCTTACTTTACTTCTTCACTTTTCTAAATACTTAATAATTCACAAAGAATACTCCTTAAAACTGAAATTCTATCTTCTTTTCTTACTTTACTTCTTCACTTTTCTAAATACAAATTACTTCTCAAAGCATACTTCTTAAAACTGAAATTCTATCTTCTTTTCTTACTTTACTTCTTCACTTTTCTAAATACTTAATAATTCACAAAGAATACTCCTTAAAACTGAACTTCTATCTTCTTTTCTTACTTTACTTCTTAACTTTTCTAAATACTTATTACTTCTCAAAGCATACTTCTTAAAACTGAACTTCTATCTTCTTTTCTTACTTTACTTCTTCACTTTTCTAAATACTTATCACTTCTCAAAGCATACTTCTTAAAACTGAACTTCTATCTTCTTTTCTTACTTTACTTCTTCACTTTTCTAAATACTTAATAATTCACAAAGAATACTTTTTAAAACTGAACTTCTATCTTCTTTTCTTACTTTACTTCTTCACTTTTCTAAATACTTATTACTTCTCAAAGCATACTTCTTAAAACTGAACTTCTATCTTCTTTTCTTACTTTACTTCTTCACTTTTCTAAATACTTATTACTTCTCAAAGCATACTTCTTAAAACTGAAATTCTATCTTCTTTTCTTACTTTACTTCTTCACTTTTCTAAATACTTAATAATTCACAAAGAATACTCCTTAAAACTGAACTTCTATCTTCTTTTCTTACTTTACTTCTTCACTTTTCTAAATACTTATTACTTCTCAAAGCATACTTCTTAAAACTGAACTTCTATCTTCTTTTCTTACTTTACTTCTTCACTTTTCTAAATACTTAATAATTCACAAAGAATACTCCTTAAAACTGAACTTCTATCTTCTTTTCTTACTTTACTTCTTCACTTTTCTAAATACTTATTACTTCTCAAAGCATACTTCTTAAAACTGAACTTCTATCTTCTTTTCTTACTTTACTTCTTCACTTTTCTAAATACAAATTACTTCTCAAAGCATACTCTTTAAAACTGAACTTCTATCTTCTTTTCTTACTTTACTTCTTCACTTTTCTAAATACTTATCACTTCTCAAAGCATACTTCTTAAAACTGAAATTCTATCTTCTTTTCTTACTTTACTTCTTCACTTTTCTAAATACAAATTACTTTTGACAAAAAGAATACTCCTTAAAACTGAACTTCTATCTTCTTTTCTTACTTTACTTCTTCACTTTTCTAAATACTTAATAATTCACAAAGAATACTCCTTAAAACTGAACTTCTATCTTCTTTTCTTACTTTACTTCTTCACTTTTCTAAATACTTAATAATTCACAAAGAATACTCCTTAAAACTGAACTTCTATCTTCTTTTCTTACTTTACTTCTTCACTTTTCTAAATACTTATTACTTCTCAAAGCATACTTCTTAAAACTGAACTTCTATCTTCTTTTCTTACTTTACTTCTTCACTTTTCTAAATACTTAATAATTCACAAAGAATACTTTTTAAAACTGAACTTCTATCTTCTTTTCTTACTTTACTTCTTCACTTTTCTAAATACTTATTACTTCTCAAAGCATACTTCTTAAAACTGAACTTCTATCTTCTTTTCTTACTTTACTTCTTCACTTTTCTAAATACAAATTACTTCTCAAAGAATACTCCTTAAAACTGAACTTCTATCTTCTTTTCTTACTTTACTTCTTAACTTTTCTAAATACTTATTACTTCTCAAAGCATACTTCTTAAAACTGAACTTCTATCTTCTTTTCTTACTTTACTTCTTCACTTTTCTAAATACTTATCACTTCTCAAAGCATACTTCTTAAAACTGAACTTCTATCTTCTTTTCTTACTTTACTTCTTCACTTTTCTAAATACTTAATAATTCACAAAGAATACTCCTTAAAACTGAACTTCTATCTTCTTTTCTTACTTTACTTCTTCACTTTTCTAAATACTTATCACTTCTCAAAGCATACTTCTTAAAACTGAAATTCTATCTTCTTTTCTTACTTTACTTCTTCACTTTTCTAAATACTTATCACTTCTCAAAGCATACTTCTTAAAACTGAACTTCTATCTTCTTTTCTTACTTTACTTCTTCACTTTTCTAAATACAAATTACTTTTGACTAAAAGAATACTCCTTAAAACTGAAATTCTATCTTCTTTTCTTACTTTACTTCTTCACTTTTCTAAATACTTAATAATTCACAAAGAATACTCCTTAAAACTGAACTTCTATCTTCTTTTCTTACTTTACTTCTTCACTTTTCTAAATACTTATCACTTCTCAAAGCATACTTCTTAAAACTGAAATTCTATCTTCTTTTCTTACTTTACTTCTTCACTTTTCTAAATACAAATTACTTCTCAAAGCATACTTCTTAAAACTGAACTTCTATCTTCTTTTCTTACTTTACTTCTTCACTTTTCTAAATACTTAATAATTCACAAAGCATACTTCTTAAAACTGAACTTCTATCTTCTTTTCTTACTTTACTTCTTCACTTTTCTAAATACATATTACTTTTGACTAAAAGAATACTTCTTAAAACTGAAATTCTATCTTCTTTTCTTACTTTACTTCTTCACTTTTCTAAATACTTATTACTTCTCAAAGCATACTTCTTAAAACTGAACTTCTATCTTCTTTTCTTACTTTACTTCTTCACTTTTCTAAATACTTATTACTTCTCAAAGCATACTTCTTAAAACTGAACTTCTATCTTCTTTTCTTACTTTACTTCTTCACTTTTCTAAATACTTAATAATTCACAAAGCATACTTCTTAAAACTGAACTTCTATCTTCTTTTCTTACTTTACTTCTTCACTTTTCTAAATACTTAATAATTCACAAAGAATACTCCTTAAAACTGAAATTCTATCTTCTTTTCTTACTTTACTTCTTCACTTTTCTAAATACTTAATAATTCACAAAGCATACTTCTTAAAACTGAACTTCTATCTTCTTTTCTTACTTTACTTCTTAACTTTTCTAAATACTTATCACTTCTCAAAGCATACTTCTTAAAAATGAACTTCTATCTTCTTTTCTTACTTTACTTCTTCACTTTTCTAAATACTTAATAATTCACAAAGCATACTTCTTAAAACTGAACTTCTATCTTCTTTTCTTACTTTACTTCTTAACTTTTCTAAATACTTATTACTTCTCAAAGCATACTTCTTAAAACTGAACTTCTATCTTCTTTTCTTACTTTACTTCTTCACTTTTCTAAATACTTAATAATTCACAAAGAATACTCCTTAAAACTGAACTTCTATCTTCTTTTCTTACTTTACTTCTTAACTTTTCTAAATACTTATTACTTCTCAAAGCATACTTCTTAAAACTGAACTTCTATCTTCTTTTCTTACTTTACTTCTTCACTTTTCTAAATACTTATCACTTCTCAAAGCATACTTCTTAAAACTGAACTTCTATCTTCTTTTCTTACTTTACTTCTTCACTTTTCTAAATACTTAATAATTCAAAAAGAATACTCCTTAAAACTGAACTTCTATCTTCTTTTCTTACTTTACTTCTTCACTTTTCTAAATACTTATTACTTCTCAAAGCATACTTCTTAAAACTGAACTTCTATCTTCTTTTCTTACTTTACTTCTTCACTTTTCTAAATACTTAATAATTCACAAAGAATACTCCTTAAAACTGAAATTCTATCTTCTTTTCTTACTTTACTTCTTCACTTTTCTAAATACTTAATAATTCACAAAGCATACTTCTTAAAACTGAACTTCTATCTTCTTTTCTTACTTTACTTCTTAACTTTTCTAAATACTTAATAATTCACAAAGCATACTTCTTAAAACTGAAATTCTATCTTCTTTTCTTACTTTACTTCTTCACTTTTCTAAATACTTATTACTTCTCAAAGCATACTTCTTAAAAATGAACTTCTATCTTCTTTTCTTACTTTACTTCTTCACTTTTCTAAATACTTAATAATTCACAAAGCATACTTCTTAAAACTGAACTTCTATCTTCTTTTCTTACTTTACTTCTTCACTTTTCTAAATACAAATTACTTTTGACTAAAAGAATACTCCTTAAAACTGAACTTCTATCTTCTTTTCTTACTTTACTTCTTAACTTTTCTAAATACTTAATAATTCACAAAGCATACTTCTTAAAACTGAACTTCTATCTTCTTTTCTTACTTTACTTCTTCACTTTTCTAAATACTTAATAATTCACAAAGCATACTTCTTAAAACTGAACTTCTATCTTCTTTTCTTACTTTACTTCTTCACTTTTCTAAATACTTATTACTTCTCAAAGCATACTTCTTAAAACTGAAATTCTATCTTCTTTTCTTACTTTACTTCTTCACTTTTCTAAATACTTATCACTTCTCAAAGCATACTTCTTAAAACTGAACTTCTATCTTCTTTTCTTACTTTACTTCTTCACTTTTCTAAATACAAATTACTTCTCAAAGCATACTTCTTAAAACTGAACTTCTATCTTCTTTTCTTACTTTACTTCTTCACTTTTCTAAATACTTAATAATTCACAAAGCATACTTCTTAAAACTGAACTTCTATCTTCTTTTCTTACTTTACTTCTTCACTTTTCTAAATACTTAATAATTCTCAAAGCATACTTCTTAAAACTGTACTTCTTTCTTCTTTTCTTACTTTACTTCTTCACTTTTCTAAATACAAATTACTTTTGACTAAAAGAATACTCATTAAAACTGAAATTCTATCTTCTTTTCTTACTTTACTTCTTCACTTTTCTAAATACTTAATAATTCACAAAGAATACTCCTTAAAACTGAACTTCTATCTTCTTTTCTTACTTTACTTCTTAACTTTTCTAAATACTTATTACTTCTCAAAGCATACTTCTTAAAACTGAACTTCTATCTTCTTTTCTTACTTTACTTCTTCACTTTTCTAAATACTTATTACTTCTCAAAGCATACTTCTTAAAACTGAACTTCTATCTTCTTTTCTTACTTTACTTCTTCACTTTTCTAAATACTTATTACTTCTCAAAGCATACTTCTTAAAACTGAAATTCTATCTTCTTTTCTTACTTTACTTCTTCACTTTTCTAAATACTTATTACTTCTCAAAGCATACTTCTTAAAACTGAAATTCTATCTTCTTTTCTTACTTTACTTCTTCACTTTTCTAAATACTTATCACTTCTCAAAGCATACTTCTTAAAACTGAAATTCTATCTTCTTTTCTTACTTTACTTCTTCACTTTTCTAAATACTTATTACTTCTCAAAGCATACTTCTTAAAACTGAAATTCTATCTTCTTTTCTTACTTTACTTCTTCACTTTTCTAAATACTTATTACTTCTCAAAGCATACTTCTTAAAACTGAAATTCTATCTTCTTTTCTTACTTTACTTCTTAACTTTTCTAAATACTTAATAATTCACAAAGAATACTCCTTAAAACTGAACTTCTATCTTCTTTTCTTACTTTACTTCTTCACTTTTCTAAATACTTATTACTTCTCAAAGCATACTCTTTAAAACTGAACTTCTATCTTCTTTTCTTACTTTACTTCTTCACTTTTCTAAATACATATTACTTTTGACTAAAAGAATACTCCTTAAAACTGAACTTCTATCTTCTTTTCTTACTTTACTTCTTAACTTTTCTAAATACTTATTACTTCTCAAAGCATACTTCTTAAAACTGAACTTCTATCTTCTTTTCTTACTTTACTTCTTCACTTTTCTAAATACTTATTACTTCTCAAAGCATACTTCTTAAAACTGAACTTCTATCTTCTTTTCTTACTTTACTTCTTCACTTTTCTAAATACTTATTACTTCTCAAAGCATACTTCTTAAAACTGAAATTCTATCTTCTTACTTTACTTCTTCACTTTTCTAAATACTTAATAATTCACAAAGCATACTTCTTAAAACTGAACTTCTATCTTCTTTTCTTACTTTACTTCTTAACTTTTCTAAATACTTATTACTTCTCAAAGCATACTTCTTAAAACTGAACTTCTATCTTCTTTTCTTACTTTACTTCTTCACTTTTCTAAATACTTATCACTTCTCAAAGCATACTTCTTAAAACTGAACTTCTATCTTCTTTTCTTACTTTACTTCTTCACTTTTCTAAATACTTAATAATTCACAAAGAATACTTTTTAAAACTGAACTTCTATCTTCTTTTCTTACTTTACTTCTTCACTTTTCTAAATACTTATTACTTCTCAAAGCATACTTCTTAAAACTGAACTTCTATCTTCTTTTCTTACTTTACTTCTTCACTTTTCTAAATACTTATTACTTCTCAAAGCATACTTCTTAAAACTGAAATTCTATCTTCTTTTCTTACTTTACTTCTTCACTTTTCTAAATACTTAATAATTCACAAAGAATACTCCTTAAAACTGAACTTCTATCTTCTTTTCTTACTTTACTTCTTCACTTTTCTAAATACTTATTACTTCTCAAAGCATACTTCTTAAAACTGAACTTCTATCTTCTTTTCTTACTTTACTTCTTCACTTTTCTAAATACTTAATAATTCACAAAGAATACTCCTTAAAACTGAACTTCTATCTTCTTTTCTTACTTTACTTCTTCACTTTTCTAAATACTTATTACTTCTCAAAGCATACTTCTTAAAACTGAACTTCTATCTTCTTTTCTTACTTTACTTCTTCACTTTTCTAAATACAAATTACTTCTCAAAGCATACTCTTTAAAACTGAACTTCTATCTTCTTTTCTTACTTTACTTCTTCACTTTTCTAAATACTTATCACTTCTCAAAGCATACTTCTTAAAACTGAAATTCTATCTTCTTTTCTTACTTTACTTCTTCACTTTTCTAAATACAAATTACTTTTGACAAAAAGAATACTCCTTAAAACTGAACTTCTATCTTCTTTTCTTACTTTACTTCTTCACTTTTCTAAATACTTAATAATTCACAAAGAATACTCCTTAAAACTGAACTTCTATCTTCTTTTCTTACTTTACTTCTTCACTTTTCTAAATACTTAATAATTCACAAAGAATACTCCTTAAAACTGAACTTCTATCTTCTTTTCTTACTTTACTTCTTCACTTTTCTAAATACTTATTACTTCTCAAAGCATACTTCTTAAAACTGAACTTCTATCTTCTTTTCTTACTTTACTTCTTCACTTTTCTAAATACTTAATAATTCACAAAGAATACTTTTTAAAACTGAACTTCTATCTTCTTTTCTTACTTTACTTCTTCACTTTTCTAAATACTTATTACTTCTCAAAGCATACTTCTTAAAACTGAACTTCTATCTTCTTTTCTTACTTTACTTCTTCACTTTTCTAAATACAAATTACTTCTCAAAGAATACTCCTTAAAACTGAACTTCTATCTTCTTTTCTTACTTTACTTCTTAACTTTTCTAAATACTTATTACTTCTCAAAGCATACTTCTTAAAACTGAACTTCTATCTTCTTTTCTTACTTTACTTCTTCACTTTTCTAAATACTTATCACTTCTCAAAGCATACTTCTTAAAACTGAACTTCTATCTTCTTTTCTTACTTTACTTCTTCACTTTTCTAAATACTTAATAATTCACAAAGAATACTCCTTAAAACTGAACTTCTATCTTCTTTTCTTACTTTACTTCTTCACTTTTCTAAATACTTATTACTTCTCAAAGCATACTTCTTAAAACTGAACTTCTATCTTCTTTTCTTACTTTACTTCTTCACTTTTCTAAATACTTATCACTTCTCAAAGCATACTTCTTAAAACTGAACTTCTATCTTCTTTTCTTACTTTACTTCTTCACTTTTCTAAATACAAATTACTTTTGACTAAAAGAATACTCCTTAAAACTGAAATTCTATCTTCTTTTCTTACTTTACTTCTTCACTTTTCTAAATACTTAATAATTCACAAAGAATACTCCTTAAAACTGAACTTCTATCTTCTTTTCTTACTTTACTTCTTCACTTTTCTAAATACTTATCACTTCTCAAAGCATACTTCTTAAAACTGAAATTCTATCTTCTTTTCTTACTTTACTTCTTCACTTTTCTAAATACAAATTACTTCTCAAAGCATACTTCTTAAAACTGAACTTCTATCTTCTTTTCTTACTTTACTTCTTCACTTTTCTAAATACTTAATAATTCACAAAGCATACTTCTTAAAACTGAACTTCTATCTTCTTTTCTTACTTTACTTCTTCACTTTTCTAAATACATATTACTTTTGACTAAAAGAATACTTCTTAAAACTGAAATTCTATCTTCTTTTCTTACTTTACTTCTTCACTTTTCTAAATACTTATTACTTCTCAAAGCATACTTCTTAAAACTGAACTTCTATCTTCTTTTCTTACTTTACTTCTTCACTTTTCTAAATACTTATTACTTCTCAAAGCATACTTCTTAAAACTGAACTTCTATCTTCTTTTCTTACTTTACTTCTTCACTTTTCTAAATACTTAATAATTCACAAAGCATACTTCTTAAAACTGAACTTCTATCTTCTTTTCTTACTTTACTTCTTCACTTTTCTAAATACTTAATAATTCACAAAGAATACTCCTTAAAACTGAAATTCTATCTTCTTTTCTTACTTTACTTCTTCACTTTTCTAAATACTTAATAATTCACAAAGCATACTTCTTAAAACTGAACTTCTATCTTCTTTTCTTACTTTACTTCTTAACTTTTCTAAATACTTATCACTTCTCAAAGCATACTTCTTAAAAATGAACTTCTATCTTCTTTTCTTACTTTACTTCTTCACTTTTCTAAATACTTAATAATTCACAAAGCATACTTCTTAAAACTGAACTTCTATCTTCTTTTCTTACTTTACTTCTTAACTTTTCTAAATACTTATTACTTCTCAAAGCATACTTCTTAAAACTGAACTTCTATCTTCTTTTCTTACTTTACTTCTTCACTTTTCTAAATACTTAATAATTCACAAAGAATACTCCTTAAAACTGAACTTCTATCTTCTTTTCTTACTTTACTTCTTAACTTTTCTAAATACTTATTACTTCTCAAAGCATACTTCTTAAAACTGAACTTCTATCTTCTTTTCTTACTTTACTTCTTCACTTTTCTAAATACTTATCACTTCTCAAAGCATACTTCTTAAAACTGAACTTCTATCTTCTTTTCTTACTTTACTTCTTCACTTTTCTAAATACTTAATAATTCAAAAAGAATACTCCTTAAAACTGAACTTCTATCTTCTTTTCTTACTTTACTTCTTCACTTTTCTAAATACTTATTACTTCTCAAAGCATACTTCTTAAAACTGAACTTCTATCTTCTTTTCTTACTTTACTTCTTCACTTTTCTAAATACTTAATAATTCACAAAGAATACTCCTTAAAACTGAAATTCTATCTTCTTTTCTTACTTTACTTCTTCACTTTTCTAAATACTTAATAATTCACAAAGCATACTTCTTAAAACTGAACTTCTATCTTCTTTTCTTACTTTACTTCTTAACTTTTCTAAATACTTAATAATTCACAAAGCATACTTCTTAAAACTGAAATTCTATCTTCTTTTCTTACTTTACTTCTTCACTTTTCTAAATACTTATTACTTCTCAAAGCATACTTCTTAAAAATGAACTTCTATCTTCTTTTCTTACTTTACTTCTTCACTTTTCTAAATACTTAATAATTCACAAAGCATACTTCTTAAAACTGAACTTCTATCTTCTTTTCTTACTTTACTTCTTCACTTTTCTAAATACAAATTACTTTTGACTAAAAGAATACTCCTTAAAACTGAACTTCTATCTTCTTTTCTTACTTTACTTCTTAACTTTTCTAAATACTTAATAATTCACAAAGCATACTTCTTAAAACTGAACTTCTATCTTCTTTTCTTACTTTACTTCTTCACTTTTCTAAATACTTAATAATTCACAAAGCATACTTCTTAAAACTGAACTTCTATCTTCTTTTCTTACTTTACTTCTTCACTTTTCTAAATACTTATTACTTCTCAAAGCATACTTCTTAAAACTGAAATTCTATCTTCTTTTCTTACTTTACTTCTTCACTTTTCTAAATACTTATCACTTCTCAAAGCATACTTCTTAAAACTGAACTTCTATCTTCTTTTCTTACTTTACTTCTTCACTTTTCTAAATACAAATTACTTCTCAAAGCATACTTCTTAAAACTGAACTTCTATCTTCTTTTCTTACTTTACTTCTTCACTTTTCTAAATACTTAATAATTCACAAAGCATACTTCTTAAAACTGAACTTCTATCTTCTTTTCTTACTTTACTTCTTCACTTTTCTAAATACTTAATAATTCTCAAAGCATACTTCTTAAAACTGTACTTCTTTCTTCTTTTCTTACTTTACTTCTTCACTTTTCTAAATACAAATTACTTTTGACTAAAAGAATACTCATTAAAACTGAAATTCTATCTTCTTTTCTTACTTTACTTCTTCACTTTTCTAAATACTTAATAATTCACAAAGAATACTCCTTAAAACTGAACTTCTATCTTCTTTTCTTACTTTACTTCTTAACTTTTCTAAATACTTATTACTTCTCAAAGCATACTTCTTAAAACTGAACTTCTATCTTCTTTTCTTACTTTACTTCTTCACTTTTCTAAATACTTATTACTTCTCAAAGCATACTTCTTAAAACTGAACTTCTATCTTCTTTTCTTACTTTACTTCTTCACTTTTCTAAATACTTATTACTTCTCAAAGCATACTTCTTAAAACTGAAATTCTATCTTCTTTTCTTACTTTACTTCTTCACTTTTCTAAATACTTATTACTTCTCAAAGCATACTTCTTAAAACTGAAATTCTATCTTCTTTTCTTACTTTACTTCTTCACTTTTCTAAATACTTATCACTTCTCAAAGCATACTTCTTAAAACTGAAATTCTATCTTCTTTTCTTACTTTACTTCTTCACTTTTCTAAATACTTATTACTTCTCAAAGCATACTTCTTAAAACTGAAATTCTATCTTCTTTTCTTACTTTACTTCTTCACTTTTCTAAATACTTATTACTTCTCAAAGCATACTTCTTAAAACTGAAATTCTATCTTCTTTTCTTACTTTACTTCTTAACTTTTCTAAATACTTATTACTTCTCAAAGCATACTCCTTAAAACTGAACTTCTATCTTCTTTTCTTACTTTACTTCTTCACTTTTCTAAATACTTATTACTTCTCAAAGCATACTCTTTAAAACTGAACTTCTATCTTCTTTTCTTACTTTACTTCTTCACTTTTCTAAATACATATTACTTTTGACTAAAAGAATACTCCTTAAAACTGAACTTCTATCTTCTTTTCTTACTTTACTTCTTAACTTTTCTAAATACTTATTACTTCTCAAAGCATACTTCTTAAAACTGAACTTCTATCTTCTTTTCTTACTTTACTTCTTCACTTTTCTAAATACTTATCACTTCTCAAAGCATACTTCTTAAAACTGAACTTCTATCTTCTTTTCTTACTTTACTTCTTCACTTTTCTAAATACTTATTACTTCTCAAAGCATACTTCTTAAAACTGAAATTCTATCTTCTTACTTTACTTCTTCACTTTTCTAAATACTTAATAATTCACAAAGCATACTTCTTAAAACTGAACTTCTATCTTCTTTTCTTACTTTACTTCTTCACTTTTCTAAATACTTAATAATTCACAAAGCATACTTCTTAAAACTGAAATTCTATCTTCTTTTCTTACTTTACTTCTTCACTTTTCTAAATACTTATCACTTCTCAAAGCATACTTCTTAAAACTGAACTTCTATCTTCTTTTCTTACTTTACTTCTTAACTTTTCTAAATACTTATTACTTCTCAAAGCATACTTCTTAAAACTGAACTTCTATCTTCTTTTCTTACTTTACTTCTTCACTTTTCTAAATACTTATTACTTCTCAAAGCATACTTCTTAAAACTGAAATTCTATCTTCTTTTCTTACTTTACTTCTTCACTTTTCTAAATACTTAATAATTCACAAAGAATACTCCTTAAAACTGAACTTCTATCTTCTTTTCTTACTTTACTTCTTAACTTTTCTAAATACTTATTACTTCTCAAAGCATACTTCTTAAAACTGAACTTCTATCTTCTTTTCTTACTTTACTTCTTCACTTTTCTAAATACTTATCACTTCTCAAAGCATACTTCTTAAAACTGAACTTCTATCTTCTTTTCTTACTTTACTTCTTCACTTTTCTAAATACTTAATAATTCACAAAGCATACTTCTTAAAACTGAAATTCTATCTTCTTTTCTTACTTTACTTCTTCACTTTTCTAAATACTTAATAATTCACAAAGCATACTTCTTAAAACTGAAATTCTATCTTCTTTTCTTACTTTACTTCTTCACTTTTCTAAATACTTAATAATTCTCAAAGCATACTTCTTAAAACTGAAATTCTATCTTCTTTTCTTACTTTACTTCTTCACTTTTCTAATACTTATTACTTCTCAAAGCATACTTCTTAAAACTGAAATTCTATCTTCTTTTCTTACTTTACTTCTTAACTTTTCTAAATACTTATTACTTCTCAAAGCATACTTCTTAAAACTGAAATTCTATCTTCTTTTCTTACTTTACTTCTTCACTTTTCTAAATACTTAATAATTCACAAAGAATACTCCTTAAAACTGAACTTCTATCTTCTTTTCTTACTTTACTTCTTAACTTTTCTAAATACTTATTACTTCTCAAAGCATACTTCTTAAAACTGAACTTCTATCTTCTTTTCTTACTTTACTTCTTCACTTTTCTAAATACTTATCACTTCTCAAAGCATACTTCTTAAAACTGAACTTCTATCTTCT
>CAMPDV010005577.1:0-29740 GCA_946699065.1 Loxodes magnus
CAAATATATTAAGGATTAGATTAAATAAAGAATTTAAAATGTATATGATTCAATGATAATATAATTAATATATAGCACTAACTTACTTTTTGATATAATTTATGAAAAAAAGTATTTGGATTAAGGAACTATTTTGTTTATTTTTTCCCACTATTTTTTTAGTTCATAGAAATAAAGCTCAGTTGCATAGTTATATTAAAAGACTCTGTTTCCAATTGTTAAGGGCTGCGTGAAAACACTTCGCTTTGTTTAAAATTAATCCCCGTGATAATAAATGGAATTAGAATCAATAATTTGGATATTTTTATTAGTTTGCTTTCCTCCATTATAATATATAATTCCTTAATCGTACTCTTATAAATATGCAGCAGTATTATTTGCTGGTTCAGGAAGTTCTAGGTAATGCTAGATCCAACTGTCTGATGTTATATCATAAATTTAAATTTATTTTAGATAATTACTATCGAAAGAACCTCCTGTTACAACAATAGAATCACCTTGCATAAAAGCTCCAAACTATCATGCCATTTATGGTATTTCATCAATTTTTTTAAACAAATTTGTTTTAAAAGGTCAAATATCTCACATTTATCAGTTCTCACTCCTGAAATTATATAAACTTAGCCTTAATAATTTTGAACAGTTCTATGAAAAAATCTTATGTTAAGCATTTTAAGTTCTTGAATAAAGCCATCTTTTTAAATAGTAAAATTTTCTTAATTGTAGTACATACCTCCTTATAAAATAGTCATTTCCTATTTGCTCTATCTGAGTGTCATTAAAATCAGTTTCTTATATTTCTGTATCTAGGAAGAAAAATTTATTTGTTTTCAAATAATATGTTTTCTTCTTAGAGGAATTAATTTCGAAGGTAGAAATCTATTTTATTTCTACTTGAAAATTCTTTGCTGATTATATAAATTACATTTTAAGTTAATTTTCTTCTGATCTATCTACTGTACTAAGAAAATCTGTTTGCGAATTTTCTACAGATGAAGGTTCTATTTATTAGTTTTCTGATATACTGTTATCTATTATCTTTTATTAATATTTTTACTTTTGTAATTATTTCATTTCTTCCTAAGGATTCAATAGCAACAACTTCTATATCAGATCTTCAATCTTTATTCTTTACTCAGGCCTTAAATCTTGACATTTTTGTATTAATTCTTAAAATTCATGTGGATAACTCTATGGAAGATCTTCTTTGTATCCTTTTTAAATACTTTCTTTAATTTATTCGGCTTCAATTCCTTAATAAGGATCTCTTCTAGAAGCAATTTACCATAAAATCGTTCCCAGCTAATAAATACCAGTAAACTTGCTAATTTGAGGATCCATTCCAAATTATTCAGGTGCCATTCATTATATATCTTCCTGCTTGTTTATACTTGTCGATTATGAGCTTTTATTTATTTCGTAAAGTCCAAAATCGCTTATCTTTGATTTCATTTGAAAGTCAATTAAAACATTGGAGCTCTTTTCAAGAGCTACTATAACGTTTGAGGCAATCATTTCATTACTATTTAAAAAGGGGAAGGGCAGTATCCATAAAATTAGATAACGTTTGCATGTCGCATTCTAGCTATAATCGTAAAAAGCTATTCAAATTATTAAGCAGCTCTTTCAGTCAACTCGCATTAAAAAAAATGTTTAATCGCTACACTTGTAGTTTCTTCTCATTTTCCTTTATAAACTTTTCATAGTTATTTTTTCGACGCTAGTTCTTCATATCTAAGTTTATTACTTGGAATAATTATACTTAAATCAGACAAAGACTACATAAGTTTTATAAAAATATTCAAATAAAGTATAAAAATTAAATTTATATAAAAGCTATTTTCATTCTATCCAAATTAAGCTATATGCATTTATCTTTAAATTGACAAGCTTTTATTAATTAAATGGTCCTTTCATTAGAATGCTGCTTTATTACTTATCTTAATTAAACTAAAATGCTCTTAATTACCTTTATTGCCTTCTTAAATTTAATATACTAAGAGTTATTTTTAATTAGCTTTGATAAAGTTTTCATTTATTCCAAGAAGAACTTAAAATTTACCTTTTTATTAAGATATTAGGATTGTCTATAACTCTTGGATTAAAAGAAATAGCGAAATTTATAAACATAGTCAACCAACTTTAGAATGGTATACTTTAAAAAACCTTAAAAGACAAGGATAAGTTTTAAATAATAAAGGAATTGGATAAGAAATGAAAGATACCTTACTTTTAAATAGTTCATTTAACTTCATAGAAATAGACTAAAATTCTAATGAAATAAATTATTTGAATATTAGACTTTTAAAAATGATTTAGGCATCTTATACTAAATATTTATAAAGACGCTTAAACTTATAGATCTAGTTATACTTGAAAGAAAAGAAAAAGAATGAAAGAGAAACTTTAAGAAAATGATAGTCTAATTAAAAAATAAAATTAGCAAGTTATTATTGAATAGAAGTTAAAGATCATAGCTCTATTTTTATTCCGATGATATAAATATTAATTATTCTAAGTTTATTGTAAAAGCTACCCAACTAATAAATTCTAATGATTTTTCATTTATTTAGATTATCCTAAAATGCTTGAATTTGAGTACTAAACGAAATAAAAAAGAATAAAAGAAGATTTTACAAACCTTTTATTAAAGAATGAAAGGGTAATAAAAGAAAAGAAGGATATATTTTTAACTACTAATTAGGTCTTTAGTTTATTCAATTACTCACTATTTTTCTCCATTTTGCGATTTCAAATTCGTATACATAAAGATGAGCTTAAAAATTATATTAGTAAACTAGTGAATCATTTACTACAGGTTAAGTAAAGGCATTTCGTTTCGTTGGAAACTGATCTCTGTGTATTGCTATAGACTTAAAATCGAACTTCAGTGTGTTCTTATTAAAATTTTGGCTTCCATTGTAATAAATGATGGACGCTAGAGAACTTTTTAAAAATGCAGCAGACGTATTCGCTCCTTCAGGTAGCTGTAACGAATGAAATTTTCATTCGTTTAGTAAAGTATTGTAAAATTGTATATCTTTTAGTAAATTAAAGTAAAAAAGCCTCCAGTCGTATAAACCATATCGTCGCAATAAAATGCTCCAAACTATCTAGTAATCTAAGGATTATTTGCAAGACTTTGAAAATTATTTTTTACTAAGTCAAAAACTTCACATCTATCTTAGAGACTACCTCCTATTATGTATTCTTTGCTTTAATAATCATGAATAGTCCTGTGTAAAAATCTTCTATTCAGCATCCGAAACTCCTAAATTTAGTCTTCTTTTAAAATCGTAAATAAATCTTAATGCTCTTGATTGCCTCCTGAAATAATTAGACATTAATTACTTATTTATTCTACTTAAGTATCATTAAAGTCTGTAGAGACTGTCTAAGTTTCTGTAAGAGAGAATAAGTTTTTCTCCAGATTGAATTCCTTTTTAGTTGAAGTATCTAATATTATAGTAGAAATATGCTTTATTTTTTGGGGCAGCATTGCAGTTCTTTCTTAATTAGTCAACTATTTGTTTTCTTCCTCAATCTGAATTTTGCTATATTAGCTAATTTTTTACATCTATAAGCTTTAATTTTAGAACCTTCAAACGAATTCTTTAGTTTGGCTTTTATTCTCAACATTTTTGTATTAAAGAAAAAAATTAAATAGCTATCTTATGGATAATAAGGCCCTTTTCTACTTTTAATTCCCTATATAAGATCCTATGTTAGAATAACGTCTGCAAAAGGTCTTTCTCTTGATGCTATTTCTCTTAAAGTAACTCCTAAAGCATAAATATCGGATTAATAACTAAATTCCGGCTTTTCTTATAATAGTTCAGGAGCCATTCATCTTGGAGAGCTCACTTATTTGAAACTATCTTTTCAATAAGAAAGTACGAAGTCGCTAATTTTAGCTTTCATTTCTGAATCAATAAGGATATTTGGACTCTTTAAATCTCTATGAAGTATTCCCATATCATGAATATACTTTACGCCTGAAATTATGTCAATACTAATTTAGATTCTCAAGTCCCAAGGGAATTCTTTTGAGCTATGTAAGAAGCTATGAAGAGAAGAAGGTAAGAGTTCCATAACTAAGCATAAAGGATCAAGACAATACCCATAAAGATTAACAACATTAGCATGATTCATCTTTAGCATGACTTAAACCTCTTTCCCAAATCCTTCATTTTGCTAATTTTCTTAATCAACAACAAAATTTTTAATAGCAACATCAGTGGATAAATTTCATTTACCTAAATAAACTTTTCCAACCCTCCATTTCCTATTTTTTTTCCATATTATAAATTTTCAGCAGCAATAGAGTAGTTAGTTTCTAGATTTGACATTACTTTCTCGCTATCTATTTGTAATTAAAAAATATCAAAATCTAAATTTCTTAATTTTGCTGCTATCTCAACAACAAAATCGTTATATTTAATATAGCTAATGAAAACTATTTTAAATTAGGTTTCCAAAGACTGAGAAGCATTAATAAGAAGCTACATAGCAATTAAAATCAATTTAGTCTTAATAGCTTAAGTTACTAATACTCAAAATAGAATTAAGTAAATCATTATTGACAGGATAATCTGCTTTATTTCTATTGGTTAATGAATTAAAATAAGGTAATAAAATAGATAATTGTCTAGCTTTAATACAAGTAGCTTTAAGTAATGCTAATTGAATAAAAGTCTTTATTTTATAAGTTCAATTGAATAAATTATACAGTTTAGTTTGCCATACTAGCACTAAAATAATATCATAGTTATTATTTTAGAAGCTTTTAAATTTAAGTCTTAAGAATCCTATTAAATAAATAATGATAATGATGAGAAGTTGGTATATTTTAGCAATTTTAATTTAAGATAAGCTTCTTTAAAACTATTTAATAAATGTATAATACAAAAGGATTGTGTAAAAGTATGAAAGATGCTTATTATAATTATTATTTAAGCCCACCCTATTTTATTTAATATCTAAAAGTCCTTTTTTTAAATAATAAAATGATAAGAGAGCTAATTTTAGTTAATTTTTAATTTTATGTCTTTAAATTTATTAAATAAAGGTAAGTGCTTCCTTTTAGAAAAATATTTAAATAAAAAGACTCCAAAAATAAATTATAAAAATGAGAGCGAATATGCTTTTTAGCTTTTATAAGGTTTATAGAATTTGCTGAATGGAATCAGTTTTATTAAGTCTAACATTGAACTTAATAAAAGCAAAAATACATTTTTAGTTAATCTTCATTAATAGCGATATCTAATTTTCAAAGCATTCGATAGAAAAAGAATAGTCTTTAAATTCTAATATATGCTAGCATGTATTTTTAATAGAGTATAAAGACATTTAGTATATTTAAGGTTTATTTAGACTTTTTATTTAATTGAAAGACAAGACACTTTATTAATAGCTTATACTCTTTCTTCAATAAAAATTAGCTTTTAATATTTCGAAACTTAAAACTTCATGCACTAGAATATCTATTTTAGATTAATAATGCATAGATTTAACTAGTTGGGTTAAATGAAGGAGATTAAATGAGAATGAGCTTAGTAAAAATAAAATTATATTAGAAACGTAAATTTTGAAAGAAATATAAATAAAAGTAAAGCACTTATAAGTGATCTATTTATAAGCAGTGCCTATACTTTAGTTAATTCTCTTTCTAATTTAATTTATTAATTCCTAGATGCTAGAATGCTTATATATAGTAGTTTCAAGTAATTTAAATTAGATAAAGTTTTTTATTAGTAAGTCTCAGATAAAATTATACCTTTTTACATAAAATATTCTAAATTGGAAAATAATAAAAAGTCAATTCTCAACTTAAAGGGATTACATAACATTTTGAAAGCTTATATACTCCAACTGTGTAAAATAAATGAATATCTTGAAATAAACTTCATATAAATAATAAAGTTTAAGGAGCTATCTAAAATCTAAATTATTTCTCTTCATACTATAAATTAATTTTTGATAAGATAAATATTCTAAATGAAATCTTCAAAGTTTTAAAATAAAAGACTATTAATTGAATAAAGAAGCTTCATATCATTTAAAATCTTTTTTCTACATATATGAAAGAAAGGAGAAATGCTCACAATATATATAAAAACTACATCAATCTTTAGATTTATTTATTTATTTGATATAAGAATCTTTAATAGTTAAAAACTAACTTCAAATAAGTGTAAAAGGAATAAATTAATAGCATGAAGTTAAGAGTTAATAAGATAGAAAAAAATTATTTAGACTGCTATAATAAAAAATACTTTTTTTAAATAATTAAACTTTGAGTAATATTCTAGACTTAAGATAAGCTTAATGACTGTGAGATAACAAGTAAATTAATACATTACAAGAAAAATAAAAAAGAAACTTGTTTAAGTCAAATTAAACATTTTATCAGATAGAACTGGTTAAAGCTTTTAAAAAATTAAAAAATGTTTAAATTTTAGTTAATTATATTTAATAAATAATATCTAAAGAAAGAAAATAAAATAAGCCAATTAGTTATTTAAGTTAGGCTATTAAAAAATAAATTATCTTAGTCAATTTTAGATTATCTTAATATGACTGTTGCATAATATCTTTGTCTTCGTAAAACCAAATGCTTGCCTATAAGTGATTTCCTTAATTTTTTCAGTCTTAAAAATCTCTATTCATATATCAATCTAATGAGATAAAATTTAATATAAAATGATGTAAATATACTAATTTTATTCTACTGGGGAAATATCTTTAATATTTGAAAAAAAAAGTTGAGATCAGAATCTTTTTAAATTTGTAATTTTATGAAGAAACACTATAAATGATTATAAAATTATTGGCAGATAATATTATTTTAGTTAAATTTTCCTTTCTTTTTTTATTAAGCTAGGATTACTACCAGAAGGTTTAGAATTTTTCCAGATCAATCATATATCCAAATTTTTCCGTTAAAATTTAATAATATTTCAATTTTTTTAAAGCATACAACAAGCAATTACTCTTAGTTACAACTTCTTAACTATGCTGAAATAAAATAGTTAAAAGTTAAATAAAGAAATAAATTAAAAAAAGACAAAAGATTTAACTTAAAACATGTTTAATAAAATATTCCACACTAATTTTATTTTTCAAGTATAACAATAGTAAAATAATTATTTATTACTTATAAATAATTATTTCAATTTTTGAATTATCAAATATATTCAATTCATTGTTTCTTAAAGATGCATATGTAGGTGAATTAAATCCCAGCTATATTTTTAATTTTTAATATATTTATTCAAAATTTATTAAAAGACTTATTTTAATTTTTTGGTGTATTTAGTGATTTATAAAATGGTAATTAGAACGGAAAAATAAGTTTAAATAAATTTTTTATTTAGATAACTCACAAAAGTGAAAATTAGATTTTTATGATTTAATGAGTTTCTAAATATTTCTCTATTAAATGCTAAATTGTTTGATTTTTATTCCAGAACTAAATTATATCTAAATTAATTTATAAAATAATTTATTAGATATGAGTATCTTACTGAAAATGCCTCATACCATTAATTTTAGAGTGCTATCTTCACTCATTATAATTTAAACATTCTACTCATTTTCTTTCGCTAATAGAGTCTTAAATGGTAGTCATTTTCATTTAATTTATTTTTAAATATAAAAAATTTGAGATTTTACAATAAAAGAAATTAAGTCTCTGACTAAAAAATTTTGATTAAAGTGCATGTAGAATCTCAATGACGCCCAAAGCTTTTTTTATATTTTAAATGACTAAATATTTGAATAAATGAGCCAATCTACTATTATAAAAATTTCCTAATTGATAACTCTGAACATTATATTATAAGTTACAGGGTATAATTTTAATATTTTGATAAGCAAGAAAGGAAAACTGTTAAGAAACATCAACCTTAAATACCTGTCAATCTGGTTATTTAATATCAGATATTTTCCTAAAATCTTAGACTCAAAAAAAAGATTACGAAATTAAAAATTATTTAAAAAGAAAAAGTTTAAGGGGAGTGAAATTAATGGATTAAAATAGATTAAGATTATACTAAAATTTCTTGCTTAATATGCTAAGAAATAAATTCTGTAAAATAATGTAAAAAAGGATAGATAGTAATTCTTTTAATATAATTTTTTAATTATTTATATTTTTATAGAAAATATATTTTTGGATTCATTCGAAATTCTATACCTGATTCAAATCAGCAGGAACTTTTTCTATTACATTTTCTTTTATAAACTTATCAAAAAAGCTTTGTAATTCTTTTAACAGATTCTAAGGGTTAATGATTTCTACAATCTCCTTTTTGTATTTTCATCTAAATAGTTTAAGTTTTTAAAATCAAACATTCTGCGAATTGTTCTATCTTATATTCGCTTTTTTTTATTTTTTAGAGTTGCTCTAAATATTATTTGCACTCGTTCAGTTAATCTATTATATCTAAATAATTTTCTGATTTAAAAATTTTTCATTGTAAATCATCTGATCAATAAAATAATCTACGCCTTTTTATTACTTAAATAATACTTTAATTTAACAAAATCTTTTTAAATTTCAGTTAGCTTAATAAAATGTTGCAGGATATCTTTTGTAATTTAGATAATTTCTTTAAAACTTATTGTAATTATGCTTTAAAAAAGATTTTGATTTTCTTTAGGATTTTCATACTTAATCTTTTTCTTTTAAAACTGTAGATTCTATTTCAATTAATTTTTAAATTCAAACAAAATTCTGTTTTTAATGGGAAATTAAATAACAATTACAACTCTACATCTACCAAATCAGATCATTCAAGAAAAATGAACACTTCAATCATTTAATTATAATCTCTTTTCTATAACTTAGGAAAGTAATTAATGAATATAAGAGTTCTTAAAACTACTTCTATCTAAATCTTAATAATAGTAAGATTTAACAATATCTAAACTTAGTTAAATAGTCTATTAATACGATATTACTCTAGTACCTTATTACACTAGCCAATTAGTACTAGCCATTTCTTCAAGTTTATATTACTATAAACTTAGGAGGCTTTTGAAAGAAATTTAGTTTTAAAATTGACATGCTAAGATTAAATATAAATTCCTTTAGCATACAAAAGAAATACAGTTAGTAGAATTTAATTCTTATTAAGAATCTTTCAAATCTTAAATTTCATTTTATGAAGTCTCTTTTATTTACCTTCTACTTTTAATTTTTATCTGCCTTTTATTACCATATTATGAAATGTAAAATAACTCAAAAGATAAATTTTAAATTAGTGTCTTGCTAAAATAGAACCACCTTGCTAAAAATTTATTTAAAGTGTTAAAATAAAAAGTTTAGTTTAATGCAATAGTTAAATACACTGATACCATTTATATAGATTCAAAAAACCAATAGATATAATTAATATCTTAAACTCCAGTTAAAAAAATCATTTTTTTGCTAGTTTTTAAGTTTATATTACATATATTAAGTACTTATATAGAAAAGGCAAATTAACTTTAGCTTGTAAATAGCAGAAATTACCATATCTTTTGAATTTGAAAGTGAAATAGAAAAGTCTCGAAAATAAGAAAAAAACAGAAAAAGCTTAAAAGCTAAAAATGTAGGTAAAATTAATATTTATTGAAATATTATAAATATAAGCATCACATATTTCTATTCTTCTAAACAAGTTATTTTTATATTTAAGATATAAGGATACTCAACTTTATTTTTCAATGCTAAAGATATTAATTAATTTAGTTTAAATTTATTTTTAAGTTAATTAAAGGTATGATAGCTTAGAAATTAAGTTAGCTATCTTTGAATCAAATCCTAGGAATAAATTATGGAAATAATCTAATTTTATGCTATAAGTAGATTTATTTTCCCTTAATTTTGTAAATAATAAGAGTTTTATAAACTTAAAAATGAATCTTATTTTTTCATCTTTAAGCTTTATTTAATTATAGGGGATCTAAATTCCAATAAGTTACTAAATCAGTTCATATGTAAACAAGAAAAAAGTATAAAACATCACTTTGATATAGTAATAAATTAGGAAGATCCAAAGTAATAATCAGAAATTAATAAACTAGAAGTATTTTAATTAGCAATTTCTCTAATTATAGACATAACAATTATAATACTTTAGCAAATAAATATAAGCTAAGTAGTTATATCAATTACTCTATTTTAAAGAAACTTTTTTAAATCTATTAATTCTAACATTTAATGTATGGATATATTTTAGAATCTTAGAGATATTTACAGTTCTATATCAAGACTATATAAGTATAACTATTTATCTCTTTAGTCAAACTTTAGTCATATCTAATCTTATTAAATTTAGATTTAGAAGCTTTATTTACTATATTTTAAGCTTTAAATAACTAAAATTAAGATATTTACTTTCCAAAGAAGTAAACTAGAAGGGCTTCATAGAGCTAAGGATATGAGAAAAAAGAAGAATCAGAGAGATTCATGAGATCAAGCTCTAAAAGAAAAAAAAGCCAAAATTAGGGGAAGACTGAGAAACCACTAAAATATAAAAAAAATAACATTTTTATAAAAAACTCTAAGAAATTCAATGCTCCGAGACTATATATAGGAAATAGACTAAAGAGATTCAACTTATCCTCAGCAAGAATAAAAACTGATAGATCTCATATTCAAGATATTAAAGGATCTTAGAGTGCAATGACTATAAAAAAGGTGAATTGTTTAATTTGCTACAAGAAACTATAAGAGCTATTTAAGATGGTAATCCCCATGAAAACCTTCTTAACAAAAATGGAATAATTTTGAGAACTCAAAGAAGAAATTGGAATCTTGGAAAGCAACAAGAGAAATAAGCTGTAAAATTGAATGAGGCATATAAGCTTCTAAACAAAAATATAGACAAACAGGAAACTAAAGAGTAGATTTTAGTGATGATGAAAGTTGAACAGCTAGAATCAATGCAAGAAAGAAATCAAGAAGCTTAGGAAGAAATGTAATATTTATTGTCACTATCAAAACATCTGCTTAGAAATGTTTCCTAATTTGAGAAGCTAAGAAGAAAAGAAGAAGAGAGGACATGAAAGGAACAAATCAGACTTATGGTTATACCTTAGGGAATTTATAAGAGGAAGATATTAACTCTATGTATTTCTGGTCTTTTTGCAAAAACTCAGATAGGTTTAGAATAAGTCTAGAGGCAATTTTAAATGATTAATCCATTAATAATTTACAACCTAAAAAAGAGGAAATACTTTTAAGCAGATATTGCTTATTCCTAAAATGATTCAGCATACTTAATTATTCTGATATCTTATGAAATAAAGATAGAATATATATCACTACAACAGTATTTCTTATGTTTATGTTATATACAATTATATCTAATATAACTAGTTAGTTATATAACTTTAAGCAGTTTTATATATACTTTAAAACCAGATTGCTTGCTTAAAGGCTAAATTATCTATATAGAAATTAGAGAAGCCTAAGAAAGGTATATTTATAGAGTTAATGAACGAAATAATAATTTTTAGACTTATGATTAATAGGTATAAATACGTAATTAATTAAATCATGGACAAAAATCTTAAAAATTAAAGATATTAAAGACTTCAGACTTATGATATATGATTTGCAAAGCACATAATAGAGTTTAATAATTTAGTTTTATTTACTTAATCATAATAGCTGCTAGAATAAATAATAAGATATAGCTTAAAACTGTATAAGTAAGACTCTCTTTGACTTTTGATTTTTAAATTAAATAAGAGAAAGATTTACCCTTTTTATTAGTTAAGCTTGAAATTAATATTGCTTTAGAATCTTTAATTTATAGATATTTCTTATAAACATTTGCCTACATCCTTCAAATTAGTCCTTAATTAAATTAAATATATCATTTATTAAGCATCATATGTCATATAAACCAGGATAAGAATAATAGCTTTAGCTTTACATTTTAAGTTAAGAAATCATACTTAAACTTATTTATAATAGCAACTAATAAATTCATCTAGCTGCTCTAGTTATTATAATTTATGCTTAAGATAGCCTTTTAACAATCAAGTGTCTTTCATAAATTATCATATTAGAAAAAATTTAGTTTTTCTTAGAAGCTCGAGAATAAAGTTAAAGCTATAGAATTTCGAAAATATTAGATGTATTTCTAAAGCATTTTGAACAAGGTTAAAATATGGGTAATCATAGACTTTATCTTAGCAGTTCAGGGTATAAAATAAAGGATTTCTCTATGAAACAAATATATAAAATACTTATTTATTTGAAGTGGTTAAGTAATTTAATTTAAATAAATTGTCTTAAAATAACTCAAACTTATATTCAAATTCAAAGAGATCTAGGAAAAATTATATAAGGTTTAATAAGATTAAAATAAATGCAGCTGATAAAGAAATATAGAAGGAAACAAAATTATAAAATAAATAGAATATTAGTAAAATTTCTATTTAGCTTTCGATAAAGCTAAATTTTAAATTTTATTTTAGATTTTTTTATATTTTTTAGTTCTAAAATTTTATTAAAAAAACTTGGATTATAGAGTGCGTAGCATCTCAATGGTGCGCAGCTCTTTATATGGAATTAAGTCAAAATAATTTATTATTTATTTAATTTAAACAGGAAAGAGTAATTTTCCAACTGAGATTAACTTATTCTCTTGTACCAGGGAATATTCTAAGAGCGAAGAACTGAGTGAGAATCTTGGCAGGAGTCATGAAGAAAAGAAATGGAGTAATCAAGTAACACTAGATGAAAGATGCCAGACGATTGGGTATCCTCTGACGATGCTTTATTAGAAAACGGATTTCCAAGGGAGTAATAGCACTGTTGTAACCTCCAATGAAAACTTTGAAAACTTAATTTAATGAGCTGCGCAACAATGAGGCGCTACATGCTCTATAATTCAATTATTTATTAAATCAAGAACTGATGAAACTAAATTATTTAAAGAATTCGCTTATAAAACTTTAAGGCTAAAATTACTCCTAATTTTCTCTTATTTTTTACAGTTCAATTGCAAGTCTCTGATAGTTCATTTTACTAATCAATCTTAAAGCTAAAGAAAAAAATGAAAATATTAATCTAGTAACTCATAAAATAAAATCGAGTTTAAATAAGCATTATCATCTAATAGGCTAACTTGCCTTTCACTTTAAAGAAATAAAGTTTAGTTATTTAACTTTTAATTTATATCCTTTTAAATATAGGAATCCTTGATTTATTTCTTACTACCTAATTAATTTTTGTTATTTTTGAAGAGTATAAAGGATTTATATATTTAATAATGAAATATCATTGTTATAAGTACAATAATTTTTCTAGCTCTTAATATATCAAAAAATAAATTAAAAGTGCTTTAGCTACTTAAAATAAAAAATGTATATAAAGTGCCTTTAGTTTAGATATTTTGCAAAAAGAATAGCCAAATTTTAGATTTTAAACAGCCAAGATAAATTAAGATAAAAAGGCTTAATAGTAAAGACTTTACTTTCTAGAGGTTAATAGAACAGTTATAGTTAATCATAAATCATACAAACAGCTTTTATATAAAACTAAGAATATTATCGTTAAACCTATCGTATAAGCAAGCTTTTGCATAATACCCTGTTGAGATTCTGCTAGATTGAATATGATAAATAAATGTAAATTTCTATAGTTATGATTTAAGAAAATAATATCAAGCAGGATTAATAACTAAATAGAAAAACACCAAGATAGATTTAGATTATTACTGCTTATAAAAACTAATATCATTCAAGATTCTTAGCTATGATTATCAAGATTAAAATAAATATCTATAACTATATTAATAGAACATTCACTCAACTATTCCAAAAAGCAGTGATATTTACCTTTAACTATGAAGAATAATAATTAAAGCTGATATAAAATGAAATTAAAAGGAAATTAATAGTTAAATATTTCTAAATAAGAAAATAACTTTAATTAGTCATACTAAGATTATGACATAATAGATAAAAGCTAAGGAATAAAAATGCTAAACTCAATTATTCCTCTTATCTTTATATAGCTAAGATAACACAAAAATCTATTTATTAATTAACTATTCTAAATCAAAAAAATAATCAATTTTAACTAGCAAAAGAATAAAGATACCTAGAGTTTTTTTATTTTATCAAGCACCCATTTTATCTAATGCAAACTCTTTGAATAAATGTATTGATTTGAGCTTAATTAAATTTAATTATAATACCAAATGAATATTACATAAGGATAATATCTCTATTATCACTTATATTTTATAAGTTCAGGTAATTAAAAATTATATAGGTATTTTTATAATTTAAGCAATAAAATACATAGAGATAAAAGCAGATCTCTTATTTATACTTAGCTTCACCATTTAAATATAATATTTTCCTATATTTTAGTTTCGATATTTTTCTAGCTTCATTAAGTATTTTGTTTCCTTAATTTATAAGTCATAAAATTATGAAAAATATAGCAATCACTAATTAAAATTTTCTCAAATATGATGCTAATTTTTTTTATAAGTCTTCCAAAAAAGAGGAAGAGACTTGTTAAAAATAATATTATAGTTTAGTTAAAGAATGCGTCAACCAATAATAAAACTAAATATCATAATTAAAGCTTTTGCACTATTATGAACTAGATGATCTCTTTATAAACTCTTAACAAGAAATTTGAAAATTTTCCTATTTTTATTTAAGAATAAAAAGGCTATTAAAAAATGTATTAAAGCCTCTCGCTATTAATTAATAAAAAAGATAATTCCTGAGAGATAGAAATTTTAAGTATAATAAAGAAACTAAATGAGAATATAATTATGAATGTATTTCCTAAATAATATAAATCACTATCAATTATTATTCTCTTATTAGTTTGTTTCTAACTATTCATTTACTTCAGAAATTATTTATATCATTTGCTTTATTTAATAATCGGTCTACCTTCTATGATTAAGCTAGGAATCTTACTAATTTATTACACTATTTAAAAATAAAGATTAGTACTTACAACAAAAATTTCTCGAATACATAAGAAGCAAATCAGCAAAATTAAAAAAATGTAACCCAAAATGTAAGAAGCATCTGTATAATTAATAAAGCTAGAATAGAAAATAGCAGCATAATGATAATTATTAACTAATATATTTAAATAAATAAATCCAATACATTTTATTTATTTGCTTTAGCAAAATTATATAAAGAAATGCTAGGAAATATTTTCTGGAATATTCATTTTAGTGAATAAGATAAATAAAAAGTTATAAAGAAATAAGCACCAAATGAGCTTAAAATTAAATAAGGGGTATATAATTAGATCTTTATATTAGAAATTCTCTTGCTTGGTGACTTGATTTTCTTAATAATAGTCTAAGGTTTTTAGTAAATAAAAATGAAGAGATATAACTCAGAAATATAGGGGGAAATTAATTATCTAGTAACGATATATTCATCTTATTAATATTATAAATAGATAGTTTAAAATTAAAATTCATTCGAAAAGAAAATCCTTTATTAAGAATGGTAAAAGAAAAGTAATCTCTCCAATTTAAAAATAGACGAATCATAAATTTATATCTTGGAGAAGTATTAAGTATAATATGTTTATTTTCGAGAGTACACATGATCTTATTAATCTAGATGAAGTAGGTTAAAAATAATTTTTTTTAATGTATAGGATAATAAACTAATATAAAGCAATAATTTATTAAGATCAAAGCACCAAAATAGCTTTATAACGCATAGATAAACATAATGCTTTAATTAATTTCTTCTTAATTTTGGCAAAGTGTAATTAATTTTTCAGAGTAGCCTAATCCTTATTTTATACCATCGCGCCTATTTTTCCTAAATTATTTTTTATTTTATTTGAAAGCATAATATTAAATTTTCCACTATACTTAAATATTAGAAATATAAGCTAAGATATTTGATAAATAAATAAATTTTGTTTTTCCTAGATTATATCTAGCTATATAATTTCTACTTGAAGCCTTATTAAGATGATATTAAAAACTATTTAATATGCTTATAAATAATTAAGCAAGCTTCTTACTATTGCTATCAATTTTATATATAAAGTCTTATTTCTTTATTTCTACATTGTTCTATTCTAAATTTATAAGCTTAATTCATTAATAATTTTGCTTATCTATGTTATTTTTATTTTGGCTATAATTAAATTCGCTTGGCCAAATTAATGTGAATAAAATTGAATTTTAGAATGAAAGATATAGCAATGAAGGTTTATTAAGCCAATTAGATAATTTTTCCCAGAGCTATTTTTCTCTAAATTAGTTCAAGCATAAAATAGAAATAAAAGAATATCTTTTCTTTATTATGCTATATTTGTATAATTAATGCTTAGTTATGTTTCTAATATAATTAAATTTAGGAAACTAATTTCTTTATATCATTTTTAAATGTATAGACATTGTATATTAAATTTCAATTCTTTCCTTGCTTTTCTTATTGAGTTTTTAAGTACAATTTTTGTGATTTTTCCAAATGTTTTCTAGTTTATATGCACTAACTTCCTTTTTCTTTTTTAAGTAATTATACTTAAAAGTATCCTAACCTTAGACTTAATACTAAACTTATTTTCAGTTATAAATTTATTTCTTCTTTCAACCCTCATTTAATTACCTCTACATACCATAACCCTGCATTTTCCTTTTTTTAATTTGGAATATAATTATTAAACAAAATATTAAAGCTAAAATCCTTATTTATAGGATAGCAATAGACCCCTACTTTATCTCTTTAGTTCTTTAAACATAAATAAGAAAAACTAAAAATAGATAGATGCTAAGCATTTAGAAGTAAAAGGAGTGATATAAGTAAAAAATGAATTTTAATACTCAATGCTAATATTTAAGTTGAAAGGGTGAGTAATTAAGATTAACTATCTTATTGTAATATAAATCAGTCTTTCTTAAGCCTACCAATTTATAATCCTTTTATACCCCTCAAATATGCTTTAAAACTTAAAGAGCTATTTCTTTTAATAAAGTTCATATACATATCTATATATAAAACCTATCAATTCTTAGGTTTCTATAGTTTGTTATAATTTAACTGTTCTAAATTATGGATGAACTGATTAACTTTTTTAGTTCTATTGATGAGGTAAATAAGATTAAAAGCTAGGCAGAAAAATAAAAAGCTAATCTCCTAATAATAAGGTAAGATTAGCTTTGATGACTGTACGTGATTGTCTTTAAAAATAAAAGAAAAACTAATTTTTAGATTTTAGGTTTAAAGCATAAATAATTTATGGTAAGATATATCCAACGCTTAGTAATTGATAAATAGAACTAAATCAATTAAATTTTTAAGTAGATAACTAAATTTTTAATTCAACCTAGCAATTTCCAGGATTTAATCTACCTAAATAAAGGCTATTTTCTATAGATTTTTGCTTGAAAATAGAAAAAAAGTTTGAGCAAAATGCTAATATAATAGTCCTTTAACTGAATAGCAGTGACTAATTACTCAATGATTTAGATCTATTTTGGTATATATAAAGTCCTTTAAAAAGAAAGAGTTAACTAGAAATAAATAAATGATATATAAGCAAATCCTTTAATTAAATAAGCATACCAAAGAATCTAATTATGCTATAAGCATTCAACTAACTAAAGTATTGATTTAATAAAAATAAAGCTTAAAAATAAATTCTAAGATTATATCAAAGTGCAGGTAGATAGTACTCTAACTTAAAATACAGTTACTTATATTTACTAAATAGTAAAGGATTTATTAGTTCTTAATTTTAGCAATCTAATTATCATAATACTTTTAGATTTGGATTATGCATTTTATGAAATTGCTTAATTTAGCAAATGAAAATAAATTAGAGCATTTGGATAAATCAAGGGTTAATATAATTTAATAAGGCCTGCTTAACTTTTACTCAGTTCAGGTACTTTCATTACTCATCTCATTCAAAACATATAAGAGGTAACAAGCTTTTCTCATATAGCACTAATATAATATAATTTATCAGGTAAATGATATATCTAGCTTATTTTTATCTAAGGCTATTTATATTTATTATAACTTAAGATAAACAGGAAAATATTTAGGAAATACATTTTAAATGAAAAAGCTAGAGAGCTGATAATAGCTTCGTAAGTGGTAGATTATATGATAAATAGATATCCTACCCTCTATATCTAAGCAAAGTATATAAATTAAACTAAGGAAATGATATACCTTTATGATGCTTCACTGATTTAAAAATTGTTTATTTAATCCTGCTTAATAAAGTTTAGATGTATCTGATGCTTCTATAATAATTAAGGGAAATTCTCTTTTAGCTCTATTTAAGTTAAATTAATAGTTAAGGAATATTATTAGCTTAAGAATTAAATTCCTAGGGAATAATAAAGATAACTAGGTTACTTGAGAACCTAAAGGAAGCATTTTTAGGGTATAAATAAGTAAAATTGAAAGGTAGAAATAAAAGCCCTAAATTCTAAATGGGCTACTCATCTTAGTAAAAGCTAAGTAGTTACTATTATTTATAAACTAAGAATTAAGCAAAGCTGCATATGAAAATTAAATTAAAGAAGTTCCTTTAATTTTTATTTATATCCAATATTTAGCGAAGCTTGTCTGAACATTTAATCAAATTTTCTTAGAATTTACCTTAATTAAGGAAAATATCAGTTAAATATAGACCTAGAGTAAGAGGTATTTATATGCTTAGATCATAATATTAGATTAGAGGAAATTAAGAATAATAATTAGTTTATTTAAAGCTAATGGTATCATTATAAATTAATTGCTATATCCTTTATTTTCCTTCATCTATATTCATATCCTACCATCATTTCCTATTTCATATGCTGCTATAATGCAAAAACTTACTCCAAATTAATTCTAGCCTAATATAAATTATTTTATATAAGCTGGATAATGCTCTAATATAGTAATAAGCTTTGTGATTTAGCTCTAGGAGCAATGCCTGTATAAATAAAAATGCTATGAAAATTAATTTTTATCAGTTTTGGTCAGAAAGCTCTAACGTATTCATAGATGAGAACTTCTTAAGGCTTTTCCTAAAACCTTAAGCTTTTTATCTAGAAAAGCATTAGAATAGTAATAGTTTTTATAGTAAGCTTAAATAACTATGAAGATGTGCTTTATTCCTTTAGGATTTTATTATTTTAGTCCTAGCTAAATAAGGAAGCCATTGAACAGCGAACTGTATAAATTCCATCTTTTTTCTTAATATTATAAAAATGGATCCTAGGATTCAAATCGGCGACGTTATTTATTTAACGTCCGTAGACGGCGCTTCTATAATTTCCCTTAATGATCCAACTCGGTATAAAGTTAATCCGGAAAAGAACTTCCTTGAAGAAAAGCTTACGGCTAAGCTTATAGAAAAGAAGGATATTCAGAATTTGCCAAATCAATGTCTTTTCAAAATATGCACATCAAAAGCAAAAGAAGGTACTGAGTTAAGATATGGAGAAATGGTCTGCTTTTAGTTAGAAGGCTCAATTTGCTATATAACTTAGTAGCAAGAATTGGAAAATGATATGTCTTTCAACAAGCTTGCTTTTAACCTTACAATGAGGATCCTAACAAGATACCTTATCCAAAAGAATTTTGCTGGAAACTCAAACCTAAGCTCAAGCAAAGGAAAGAAGGAGGATTCGTATATGAGAACGATAGAGTTTCTATTGAAACCTTCCTTGATATAGAAGGATTTCTAAAACCAATGAGTAACAATAAATTAGCGAGTGGCTAGTAAGAGCACGAATGGAAAATAAAAAGCTTCAGAGGTGTAGGAAATTAGCCTGACTAGGAACGGAAATAAGCTGAAGAACCAATAAAAGCATCAGATCCTATAACTTTACGCAACTTTGATTCTTAAAATTTTATAGGTGCAGAAGGAATATAAAGCGAAATTTCTTTCGCAAGTTTTGTTGAATAATCTCTAAATATAACATGCTATTCAATATAACCTTTAGAAGAAGAAAATTAGGGAAGTAAAGAATTTTACTTCAAAACAAATGGCATTTATTAATAAAAAATTTATAAAGAAAAATATCAAGAAACTGAGAAGTAGCCTTTCAATGGTCTCTTCAGAATCGAATTGGAAGACTCTCTATCAAGCAATCCTTTATAGTCTCAATAAAAAGTTAGAATTAGACATGTTCAATTTGGAAGATATTTAACTGTATCTAGTAAAGAGGAATATGAAGAATGAAAGGAAAAGGAAGAATAAGATTTGTATGGAAAGCAAAAAATACAAGAAGTTTTACAAACAGAATATTCGGATTATACAGATTATTCAAATTGAGAAGAAGAGAAAGACGAAGGAGAAGGAGAAGGGGAAGAAGAGGAAGAAGAAGAAGAAGGAGAAGAAGAAGAAGAAGAAGAAGAAGAGAAAGTGAAAGGGAAAGGGAAAGGGAAAGAGGAAGAGGAAGAGGAAGAGGAAGAATAATCTGGAGCTGAATAGGGTGAAAAAGATAAAGAGAGTTAGAAAAAATATCTATAAGAAGAAGGAGAAGCTGGAGAAGAAAAAGAAGAGGAAGAGGAAGAGGAAAAAGAAAAACCTTAACCATTTTAAGAAAAAATAAAATAAAGATTAGAAGAATCAAAAGTAACCTTTGGGATGCAAAAAGTTTAAGAAGAAAAACTAGAGTCAAAAAAATCTAAAAAAGCCTCTGATTGAATGTTTATTCTTTCAAGAGTTGCAGACTTTGATAATTTATTTGAATTATATTGATAGGGTCAAGATTCCTAAAAGAAGAATATTACAAATAAAAGTCTTATAGCTTTGAAATACACTTATTAAGAAAGTGAAGAAGATGAGGAAGGAAAATAAGAGGATAATGAAGTAGAAGTTTACCTAGGTGTGGACTAAGGAATACTTACTTTAACTGAAAATTTGAGTGAAATAAATTATTTTGAAATAGAAAAGAATACTGATTTAATAAAATGTCTTTGGTCTTATGCGCCTGAATGAAATTTATTTTAGCAGGCAGCTGGAATTCTCGGTAAAGAAGCTATAACTACTCAAGATAAGTAAAATTAAACAAAGGAATTCAAAAAGCATCTAAGTAATTTAGATATAATATTGATTAACCTTATTAAAATCTTAACTAATGAAAAACTTAATATTTAAAATGAATGAACCATTTTACAAGAAGGGTAGGAATTTAGGGCAAGTAATGAGTACTTAGGTAAATAGTAATACTGTAAAAGAAATAAGAGATTGGCATCTTGCAGACTTAGTTGTTTTCTGTTTAACCAAAATTATTTAGAATAAATAATTCGTCCGACAGCTTGAATGCGAAATGAATCTTAAGTTGAAAAAAAATGAGTAAGATAATGAAGAACAAAATGAAGAACTAGCTTAACGGTCTCAACAAGAAGCTTAAGAAGAAGAGAACGAAGATTAAAGCAAGAAAAAGAGCTAATCAATTAGTTTTATTTAGCACTGTAATATTTTCCTTGCTTTTTACTTTACAAATAATCCTAAACCTCTCTATACTTTAGACTATGATATATTAAACACTCTGATTATTATCCAATGCAAGTTCAAATTAGTTTCATGTTTAGGTAGCTTATTGAAATCAGGATTCATGGTGAAAGCATTTGAATCAATGGATAAAAATTAAATATCTAGCCTCTTAGATTTGATAATAAAGGAAGCAAAGTAAACAATGAAATTAAATAAAACAGTAAATATTAAGTAGCCTATATATCCTAAAAATGAAGTATGAATGTTGTCTATGCTAAGCAATCCAGGTGGAAAAGTTCATAGGTTCACTTAAAACTACATTTTGGAAAATTTTGCTTTCAAGAAGCAAGAATAAGAAATGTAATTTTCCGATTTTGTCTTTGATTATTACAAAGACTAAGAAGGGAACCTGGCATTTCTAAACGGGGCAACCATAAGAAGCCAACTCTCATATTACAAAAGTTATAAATGATGCTCTCTATTAATATGATTTTATGAACTATGACGAACAGCAAAGAAGTCCTGATGCCTTCCATAGTACTCTTTTAGATTTGTATATAAGCATCAGTAATGAATCAAATATACTCGCTCAAAAATTACTACCAAAGCTATTAAAACCTGAAATGATTTTCTGAGCCTTAGAGAATTTCCCAAATGACCTTACTAAATTCAAGTTAAAATGGATCTAACTGCTTTATAATTTGTACATTACTGATTACAGATGTCCTAAAATATAAGATTGGGCTAAAGCTTTAGTATTTGAAATTGATCCTTAAGACAGAGAGATAATTTAAATAGAGCAAGCTCAAAATTAATTATTTATAAATGACTATTTTGAAACTATAAAGCAAAGAAGAAGGTTTGAAGAGGAAATAGGAGTTCATGGTAATATAGAAACTATCTACAATAGAAGAAAACTACTTAGAGAATGAACTTTTTCTCAGTTCTAGAATGGCAAAATTGATTTGTCTAACTATAAAGAATTTGAACTAAAATACTCTTAAAGCTTCATGATGATCTTAAACGAACTTATTCAGTAAAACTTCTTTGATCTAAGTTATGATGATTTCATTTAAACTCAGTTGCAAAAGCAAAACATAAACTTATAAGACTACCTTTAGAACTTATTTCTTAAGTTGATAGAAGAGATAAAAGACACCGAATGAAGGAAAAATATCTAGAAGGAAATAGGAAAGAATTAAGTTCCTAGTGAGAAGTAATTCTATTCTGCTCTTATATGTTGACTATTCTAAAATCTTCTAATTGCTCAACCAAGATATTAACCAAAAGTTTCAAATATAGATTAAATTTACGAATGTAGAGACTCTAAAGCAAATATCTAAATTGAGATTTAGATATTAATCTACGAAATTCTCCAAGCACTTTATTATCGTAACTCTATATTGAGTACTGATAAAATAACTGAGTTCTTGAAAGAATAAATACATCAAAATCTATTAAGTAGCACAAGTATCTTAGTACCAAATATTAACATTAGTGAAAGAGCATTTTAAAATATCTAAGAGTTCCAAAATGCCTTAATCATGCAAGATTTAGTTAGAGTTAAAGATGAAGATTTACAAAAAAAAGAAGATGAGCTAAGATAAGCAGTTAAATAGAAGCTTAATGGTAGCTGGCTAGAGATAGATAAATTTACATTTAAGTGAAAACGGATTTTATTAGTCAGATATTTTAACTCAAATAGTATTTGATTAAAAGGCCTATTTGAACTATGAACTTAGAATTAAATCAGAAATATTCCTTAATCAGCATTTAAAAGACACCTTTACTCAGTCAAATTAACTAAGAAAAGTTCTTCCAATTCTAAATTCTTATGAACTTGTTGAATTCCTTAAAGTAAAGACCCTCTATTCATAGTTTAAAAATCTTCTTGAAAAGAATGTAATTGAGTTCGATGAACAAGATTTTGAAACTTTTATTGCTTGCTTTAAGACTTCTTAAGATAAGTAAGGTCCTCCAGGATTAATCAGTACGCTTTATACAAAAGGAATAAATGATAGAAAATGCTATTATTGCCAAAGATGAAGAACTAATGAAAATCTTTGCAACTTCATGTTGCTTGATTTTAAAAAATAAATATGAGAACCAGATATTTTTGATGTAGAACCTAGTTAGCAATATAAATTCTTAAAATATAAACCAATATTTGGATTCATTTACTTACTTTTTGAGTTAGCATAAAATAAAAATTTTGATCAAAATCTTTAAAAGCCAATGTTTGCTAAGATGTATTGCTTAATATACGAGTTTTGGCATCGATTAATTGATGGAAATACTTATATCAGTTAGCATATTTTTCTAAAAATTAACTAAGCAATAATTTAAAATCTTATGGTCTCACGTATTTAAACCTTAGCTTCATTTAAACGCAATTAAAGTTCTTATTGAACTTTGCAAAGGAAGCTTTGAGTGTAGAATTAAACTAAATAAACTTGGAATAACTGATATTGACAGACTACTTGACTTAAAAGCTTGGAATGGTTAAGATTTTGACATCAAAAACAAGAAACAGAGAAAAAATGCTATTTATCCTATTCAAGTTCTGAACCTTGTTGAATAACTAATTCTATGTTAAAATAACTTTGATAGTACAACTATTATCTTCAACATGTTTAAGAAAGTATTTTAAGAAGATGCTGACATAACAGAGAATATTATGATATAGAGCTAAAGTTAATAAGGTAATAAAATATCTAAATTCTATAATGTTAAGACTGCCATTGAACTACTAAAAGAACCAAGATAGACTGGCTCATTAATAGATTATCACTTGAAAATTCTAGAAATGTTGGGTTAGATTACGACTGATAATACAATTCCTGGATATAGTTAGCGAAGAATATTTATAAATAAGTATATAACAGCCTAAGACTTAATAAAAGTAACTAGCAGTAATGAAATTCCTCTTGAAAATAAAATTCCTTATTATATGATATTCTATCACTGCTAAATAAGATATATGAATTGGTGGTATAGTAATCACTTAAATGAAAAGGCTAAATTGAAATTTGTTAATGAAAGTTTTTATAATGATTAAGGATAGTGGATATCAGGTCTCATTGACGAATCAACTGGAAGTCTAGATGAATTGCTTAAATTATAAGATTATTTATCAACGCTAGAAAAATCATAGATATTAAAAAGTTTGGAGGAATATTCTAACTTTGTAAGACACTTAAGTAAAGTAAAGAAAAACACTTTTAACTTAACGAAACTTCTATATGAACTTTGGTGAAGAGAAGGAATTATGCATAATAGAGAAAAAATTGAAAAAGAAAACGCTATAAGGTTAAGAGATTAATACACGTAATTCGCTATGAAGCTTTGTTAAATTACAAATTGGACTATAATTTGTGATTAGTAAGATAATGAAACTCTTAAAGAATTTGTTAGTTAATTTAGTAAACCTAGTTACTTAAATAGCTATGCTTTTATATATGGAGAACCTTCCCTTACTTTTGAGCAGAGAAATCATATGAATCAATACTTAAGTACATTAGAAAAAGCTATGAGACTCTATAAAAAAAATCATTAGAATTATAATAATCCTTTACAGCTTAACTACTATATATTGCAAAAATTTATTTCTTAGCAATATTCAATTATAGGATAAGAATGGAATAAACTGTAAAACTAGAAGAGATCAACTAAGTATAATAGGATTGACAATAAACTGTAGGAGTTAATTTTAATAACAATTCAAGAATTAGGAACATGATTTTTGGGTATAACAGAAACTACTAAGAGATTTTATTGAGAACATTGTTAATAAAAAATATTTGCAAGGACCCATAGGGACTGATAAGAATAATATTTTTGAATATTTGAGAAAATTAAGAGAAAACATTCTTGGTAAAGATGCATACAACAAATATTTTGATGAATACGTAGACAATGGCTACTATATCCTTGATAATCTTATAGATGATAATGCGCTTATAATGAAATATGAACCAAGAATAGCAGTTACTTTTTCAAAAACTATGCTCGCAATATTATTCTAAACAGGCATTGTTTAAGATAAATAGTTTGAAGAATTGAATAGCTTTCTTGAAAAGAATTAACTTAATTCAGAATATCCAAAAGTTTAGTAAATTCTAGCTACTTCTCTAATTTAGTATATCTAGATAGTAAACAGTAACTGCTATAGCAACTACCGAGATTATTTCTTAAAAGGAGTCTTTTAAAAATATTATGAATTACTTACTAAGAATACTCAAAAAATGCTTTACTTGATAACCTTCGATAAATCTGAAAAAAATAACTTCTTTATTTAAGAAAATTTCAAAGATCAAATACTTAGTTCACTTTAGATGTCAGAATGGGATTTCCTTACTATCAATGATAAAAGAAAAGATTTTTATTTTAAAAGCTTATTAGGAGAATTAGAAATTCCTAACTAAAATAGGTACATTACTTAGGTAGCTAATCTAATTAAAATTTGGTGTGAAGCTGTTTAATCAGAAGATTAATACAGTAGCGATAAAAACTCATCATGGTGGAAAGCATACTTAAACCTTTATGATGTGATGAAAAATATTCTTCTTATCTTTTAGAATTTAACTGAAGGACATAATATCTAATTATAATCTTTTATCCGTAGATAGTCAGAAGATTTTAGCATTAACATGCTCTAGTATTTAGCTATGATGCATACATCTCTAATGTAAAGACTTAATCAATACATGAAGTATATAGATTTATCAACAATTGATGAAAACCTAAAGAAAGCCATTAGTACTTTAGTTTTTCCCACTAAACCTACATAAAATGTTAAAATAATCGATTGGTAAGTGGTAGAATCAGAAGAAAATAAAGTACAACTTAATGATTTACCCTTAATTGATCTAGTCCAATCTTTTTATTTTTCTATGGCTGAAATATTATAAGGACCTAATCCATAAAATTAAGAATTCATAATTGAAACAGAAATCATCAGTCACATTAACGATCTCTTATAATTCCTAGCTTAAGCTAATTTCAGGATGCCATTACAAGATTAATTCTTATGCTTCGAAAATTAAGAAATAATAGGATGGGACAAGAATAACTGAACTACGCTAACGGAACTCGCAAAAGCATCTGAAGATGTGCATTAAAAATAAAATGAGCCAGCTAAGAGTTAGAGAAAAAGTTAGGTAAATTTATAAATCCTTTAAAAGTAAGTTCCTGAAAGAAGAATAGAATATGAAGTAGAAAAGTAAGTAGTAGTCTTTTTAAATAGTTTGGTGAAGGAAGATCTGAATTCGATGATAAAGTTTTGTAGTATCTATATGATAATCTAGATTTGGATTTATTCATATGTAACTTACATTATCACGTTTTGTAAGAAAAGTTATATGGAGCAAACGAGTAAAGAAAGAAATTAATTCTTAACTATTACTCATTCTTGAAAGTTTTGTCTGATAATTTATCAGATGGTCTTGTTATAAAGAAAAAGTTAGACGACTGGATTAAATAAAACAAATTAGAAATTGATAAATATGTATGCAAAGTTGAAATTCTTGACAGCGAAGTAGAATCTTAAACTTCTTTACTTCTCTACACATATAAAAAACATTGAGTACTACAAAGAACCACTTATCTAATAAACTAAATAATAACTACTCAATGAAGTTAGTAGAGATACTCCTGAAGAAAAACTAAGTTAGTTTTGTGAAGCCACAGAACGATTGATTATTATTAGCTGAGAGAGTAGCTAACTTAAACTAAAAGAGTTAAAATGGAACAATTTTTAGATAAATTCAATTATTTATTCATAGTTCAACAGTTGAAAGTTTAGCGTTGGGCATTATATATTTTATCCATCTTAATAAATTTGATTTTTTTGATGTATCAAAGCACAGATAAGGTAAACAATTTAGAATCACCTTTATGAGAGGGAGTTGTTTGGATTATATTTAAAGTACTACTTCCTTTCTTTTCTTTATCATTTTTCTTAAACTAAATTTTGCTTGAAAGCTGGTTAGATAGATAAGATGCTATTTAATAAATTGAAGATCAAAAGACTTAGCATTTAAAAAAGACAGGAGAGGAACTTTATAAATCAACCATATTGTACTATGGAACTATCATAAGCAAAGTATTCTTTGTATGGAATTTCTAATATAAAGCATTTATCTTTCTTGTTTCTATAATGGGAATCTCTTATGATCCTTTTATGGGATTTTCTTTGGTGATCTTTTTATGTGATTGTGAGATCATGAAGATAGTAGTGCTAAGTGTATTCCTTAACATAAACAAAGTCATAGCTACACTCCTATGCACAATAATCCTGTTTTATTGGTTTACTCTTTGGGCTTACTTCAGTGACATATATAAAGACTATTCATTTACTTCTGAGTAAATATGTGATAATCTCTACATGTGCTTTAGGTGGCATTTTGATTTAGGTTGGATGAATGTTCCAGAATATGAAGACTATAGAACAACAAGTGAAAGCACAAACTCTTTATTGTTTAACTTCACTTACATTCTAATAATAAACTTAATTACTACTGCTGTCATTAGTGGTATTATAATAGATACTTTCAGTGATATGCGTGGATAATAAGAGGCAAGAAATGATGATGACAACAACGTTTGCTTCATCTGCTGTGAAAAGCGAGAGATTTTCGAGAGAGTTGGAATCAAATTTGAGGAGCATAGAAACCAAGATCACAATATTGACTACTATTATTTGGCTTAGAATGCATCTTAAATATCTACCAAAAGAAGACTAAAATGGCATTGAATCTTATCTATATTCTCTAGTCGAAAAGAATGAGTTCATTAAATGTTTTCCTATTAACTAGAGTAATGAAATAAATAAGAAAAAAAATCCTGAAAGTGATGCTTCAAAAGTTCTAAGCTGAGACATTTTTTAACTCTTAAAAATTAAAAGTATTACTTATATAAAATGGCTTTCAAATATATCTAGCTACTAGAACAGATATATAGGCGGCTGAAATCTATAATATCTTTATTTTTTAAGATTTTTGTCCATGATTTAATTAATACGTATTTATACCTATTAATCATAAGTCTAAAAATTATTATTTCGTTCAATAACTCTATAAATATACCTTTCTTAGGCTTCTCTAATTTATATATAGATAATTTAGCCTTTAAGCAAACAATCTGGTTTTAAAGTATATATAAAACTGCTTAAAAGTTATATAACTAACTAGTTATATTAGATATAATTGTATATAACATAAACATAAGAAATACTATTGTAGTGATATATATTCTATCTTTATTTTCATAAGATATCAGAATAATTAAGTATGCCGAATCATTTTAGGAATAAGCAATATCTGCTTAAAAGTATTTCCTTCTTTTTTAGGTTGTAAATTATTAATGGATTAATCATTTAAAATTGCCTCTAGATTTATTCTAAACCTATCTGAGTTTTTGCAAAAAGACCAGAAATACATAGAGTTAATATCTTCCTCTTATAAATTCCCTAAGGTATAACCATAAGTCTGATTTGTTCCTTCATGTCCTCTCTTCTTATTTTCTTCTTAGCTTCTCAAATTAGGAAACATTTCTAAGCAGATGTTTTGACAATAAATATTACACTTCTTCCTAAGCTTCTGATTTCTTTCTTGCATTGATTCTAGCTGTTCAGCTTTCATCATCATTAAAATCTACTCTTTAGTTTCCTATTTGTCTATATTTTTGTTTAGAAGCATATATGCCTCATTCATTTTTACAGCTTATTTCTCTTGTTGCTTTCCAAGATTCCAATTTCTTCTTTGAGTTCTCAAAATTATTCCATTTTTGTTAAGAAGGTTTCATGGGGATAACCATCTTAAATAGCTCTTATAGTTCTTGTAGCAAATTAAACAATTCACCTTTTTTATAGTCCAATTGCACTCTAAGATCCTTTAATATCTTGAATATGAGATCTATCAGTTTTTGTTCTTGCTGAGGATAAGTTGAATCTCTTTAGTCTATTTCCTATATATAGTCTCGGAGCATTGAATTTCTTAGAGTTTTTATAAAAATGTTATTTTTTATATTTTAGTGGTTTCTCAGTCTTCCCCTAATTTTGGCTTTTTTTTCTTTTAGAGCTTGATCTCATGAATCTCTCTGATTCTTCTTTTTTCTCATATCCTTAGCTCTATGAAGCCCTTCTAGTTTACTTCTTTGGAAAGTAAATAGCAATAATTTCTGGATAGAAATGGTTTCACTATATATTTATAAGCTTAATTAATTAATATTACTGACTTGATTTTGTCTTTCTATCTATTATTTTTACTATTCAGGAAA
>CAMPDV010005578.1:0-23380 GCA_946699065.1 Loxodes magnus
AGGAGTATGCTTTGAGAAGTAATAAGTATTTTTAAAAGTGAAGAAGTAAAGTAAGAAAAGAATATCTAATGATAAGTTTTCGTAGCAAGCACTAAAATATGAGTTAGAATAACCAAAATGTTAGTAATAATGTATTAATTACGAATCTGTATTCGGTTTGTCAAGATATGCTTGTAGAAGAAAGTTAGCCTATAGAAAAGTGAAGAAGTAAAGTAAGAAAAGAAGATAGAATTTCAGTTTTAAGGAGTATGCTTTGAGAAGTAATAAGTATTTTTAAAAGTGAAGAAGTAAAGTAAGAAAAGAATATCTAATGATAAGTTTTCGTAGCAAGCACTAAAATATGAGTTAGAATAACCAAAATGTTAGTAATAATGTATTAATTACGAATCTGTATTCGGTTTGTCAAGATATGCTTGTAGAAGAAAGTTAGCCTATAGAAAAGTGAAGAAGTAAAGTAAGAAAAGAAGATAGAATTTCAGTTTTAAGGAGTATGCTTTGAGAAGTAATAAGTATTTTTAAAAGTGAAGAAGTAAAGTAAGAAAAGAATATCTAATGATAAGTTTTCGTAGCAAGCACTAAAATATGAGTTAGAATAACCAAAATGTTAGTAATAATGTATTAATTACGAATCTGTATTCGGTTTGTCAAGATATGCTTGTAGAAGAAAGTTAGCCTATAGAAAAGTGAAGAAGTAAAGTAAGAAAAGAAGATAGAATTTCAGTTTTAAGGAGTATGCTTTGAGAAGTAATAAGTATTTTTAAAAGTGAAGAAGTAAAGTAAGAAAAGAATATCTAATGATAAGTTTTCGTAGCAAGCACTAAAATATGAGTTAGAATAACCAAAATGTTAGTAATAATGTATTAATTACGAATCTGTATTCGGTTTGTCAAGATATGCTTGTAGAAGAAAGTTAGCCTATAGAAAAGTGAAGAAGTAAAGTAAGAAAAGAAGATAGAATTTCAGTTTTAAGGAGTATGCTTTGAGAAGTAATAAGTATTTTTAAAAGTGAAGAAGTAAAGTAAGAAAAGAATATCTAATGATAAGTTTTCGTAGCAAGCACTAAAATATGAGTTAGAATAACCAAAATGTTAGTAATAATGTATTAATTACGAATCTGTATTCGGTTTGTCAAGATATGCTTGTAGAAGAAAGTTAGCCTATAGAAAAGTGAAGAAGTAAAGTAAGAAAAGAAGATAGAATTTCAGTTTTAAGGAGTATGCTTTGAGAAGTAATAAGTATTTTTAAAAGTGAAGAAGTAAAGTAAGAAAAGAATATCTAATGATAAGTTTTCGTAGCAAGCACTAAAATATGAGTTAGAATAACCAAAATGTTAGTAATAATGTATTAATTACGAATCTGTATTCGGTTTGTCAAGATATGCTTGTAGAAGAAAGTTAGCCTATAGAAAAGTGAAGAAGTAAAGTAAGAAAAGAAGATAGAATTTCAGTTTTAAGGAGTATGCTTTGAGAAGTAATAAGTATTTTTAAAAGTGAAGAAGTAAAGTAAGAAAAGAATATCTAATGATAAGTTTTCGTAGCAAGCACTAAAATATGAGTTAGAATAACCAAAATGTTAGTAATAATGTATTAATTACGAATCTGTATTCGGTTTGTCAAGATATGCTTGTAGAAGAAAGTTAGCCTATAGAAAAGTGAAGAAGTAAAGTAAGAAAAGAAGATAGAATTTCAGTTTTAAGGAGTATGCTTTGAGAAGTAATAAGTATTTTTAAAAGTGAAGAAGTAAAGTAAGAAAAGAATATCTAATGATAAGTTTTCGTAGCAAGCACTAAAATATGAGTTAGAATAACCAAAATGTTAGTAATAATGTATTAATTACGAATCTGTATTCGGTTTGTCAAGATATGCTTGTAGAAGAAAGTTAGCCTATAGAAAAGTGAAGAAGTAAAGTAAGAAAAGAAGATAGAATTTCAGTTTTAAGGAGTATGCTTTGAGAAGTAATAAGTATTTTTAAAAGTGAAGAAGTAAAGTAAGAAAAGAATATCTAATGATAAGTTTTCGTAGCAAGCACTAAAATATGAGTTAGAATAACCAAAATGTTAGTAATAATGTATTAATTACGAATCTGTATTCGGTTTGTCAAGATATGCTTGTAGAAGAAAGTTAGCCTATAGAAAAGTGAAGAAGTAAAGTAAGAAAAGAAGATAGAATTTCAGTTTTAAGGAGTATGCTTTGAGAAGTAATAAGTATTTTTAAAAGTGAAGAAGTAAAGTAAGAAAAGAATATCTAATGATAAGTTTTCGTAGCAAGCACTAAAATATGAGTTAGAATAACCAAAATGTTAGTAATAATGTATTAATTACGAATCTGTATTCGGTTTGTCAAGATATGCTTGTAGAAGAAAGTTAGCCTATAGAAAAGTGAAGAAGTAAAGTAAGAAAAGAAGATAGAATTTCAGTTTTAAGGAGTATGCTTTGAGAAGTAATAAGTATTTTTAAAAGTGAAGAAGTAAAGTAAGAAAAGAATATCTAATGATAAGTTTTCGTAGCAAGCACTAAAATATGAGTTAGAATAACCAAAATGTTAGTAATAATGTATTAATTACGAATCTGTATTCGGTTTGTCAAGATATGCTTGTAGAAGAAAGTTAGCCTATAGAAAAGTGAAGAAGTAAAGTAAGAAAAGAAGATAGAATTTCAGTTTTAAGGAGTATGCTTTGAGAAGTAATAAGTATTTTTAAAAGTGAAGAAGTAAAGTAAGAAAAGAATATCTAATGATAAGTTTTCGTAGCAAGCACTAAAATATGAGTTAGAATAACCAAAATGTTAGTAATAATGTATTAATTACGAATCTGTATTCGGTTTGTCAAGATATGCTTGTAGAAGAAAGTTAGCCTATAGAAAAGTGAAGAAGTAAAGTAAGAAAAGAAGATAGAATTTCAGTTTTAAGGAGTATGCTTTGAGAAGTAATAAGTATTTTTAAAAGTGAAGAAGTAAAGTAAGAAAAGAATATCTAATGATAAGTTTTCGTAGCAAGCACTAAAATATGAGTTAGAATAACCAAAATGTTAGTAATAATGTATTAATTACGAATCTGTATTCGGTTTGTCAAGATATGCTTGTAGAAGAAAGTTAGCCTATAGAAAAGTGAAGAAGTAAAGTAAGAAAAGAAGATAGAATTTCAGTTTTAAGGAGTATGCTTTGAGAAGTAATAAGTATTTTTAAAAGTGAAGAAGTAAAGTAAGAAAAGAATATCTAATGATAAGTTTTCGTAGCAAGCACTAAAATATGAGTTAGAATAACCAAAATGTTAGTAATAATGTATTAATTACGAATCTGTATTCGGTTTGTCAAGATATGCTTGTAGAAGAAAGTTAGCCTATAGAAAAGTGAAGAAGTAAAGTAAGAAAAGAAGATAGAATTTCAGTTTTAAGGAGTATGCTTTGAGAAGTAATAAGTATTTTTAAAAGTGAAGAAGTAAAGTAAGAAAAGAATATCTAATGATAAGTTTTCGTAGCAAGCACTAAAATATGAGTTAGAATAACCAAAATGTTAGTAATAATGTATTAATTACGAATCTGTATTCGGTTTGTCAAGATATGCTTGTAGAAGAAAGTTAGCCTATAGAAAAGTGAAGAAGTAAAGTAAGAAAAGAAGATAGAATTTCAGTTTTAAGGAGTATGCTTTGAGAAGTAATAAGTATTTTTAAAAGTGAAGAAGTAAAGTAAGAAAAGAATATCTAATGATAAGTTTTCGTAGCAAGCACTAAAATATGAGTTAGAATAACCAAAATGTTAGTATTAATTACGAATCTGTATTCGGTTTGTCAAGATATGCTTGTAGAAGAAAGTTAGCCTATAGAAAAGTGAAGAAGTAAAGTAAGAAAAGAAGATAGAATTTCAGTTTTAAGGAGTATGCTTTGAGAAGTAATAAGTATTTTTAAAAGTGAAGAAGTAAAGTAAGAAAAGAATATCTAATGATAAGTTTTCGTAGCAAGCACTAAAATATGAGTTAGAATAACCAAAATGTTAGTAATAATGTATTAATTACGAATCTGTATTCGGTTTGTCAAGATATGCTTGTAGAAGAAAGTTAGCCTATAGAAAAGTGAAGAAGTAAAGTAAGAAAAGAAGATAGAATTTCAGTTTTAAGGAGTATGCAGGAGTATGCTTTGAGAAGTAATAAGTATTTTTAAAAGTGAAGAAGTAAAGTAAGAAAAGAATATCTAATGATAAGTTTTCGTAGCAAGCACTAAAATATGAGTTAGAATAACCAAAATGTTAGTATTAATTACGAATCTGTATTCGGTTTGTCAAGATATGCTTGTAGAAGAAAGTTAGCCTATAGAAAAGTGAAGAAGTAAAGTAAGAAAAGAAGATAGAATTTCAGTTTTAAGGAGTATGCTTTGAGAAGTAATAAGTATTTTTAAAAGTGAAGAAGTAAAGTAAGAAAAGAATATCTAATGATAAGTTTTCGTAGCAAGCACTAAAATATGAGTTAGAATAACCAAAATGTTAGTAATAATGTATTAATTACGAATCTGTATTCGGTTTGTCAAGATATGCTTGTAGAAGAAAGTTAGCCTATAGAAAAGTGAAGAAGTAAAGTAAGAAAAGAAGATAGAATTTCAGTTTTAAGGAGTATGCTTTGAGAAGTAATAAGTATTTTTAAAAGTGAAGAAGTAAAGTAAGAAAAGAATATCTAATGATAAGTTTTCGTAGCAAGCACTAAAATATGAGTTAGAATAACCAAAATGTTAGTAATAATGTATTAATTACGAATCTGTATTCGGTTTGTCAAGATATGCTTGTAGAAGAAAGTTAGCCTATAGAAAAGTGAAGAAGTAAAGTAAGAAAAGAAGATAGAATTTCAGTTTTAAGGAGTATGCTTTGAGAAGTAATAAGTATTTTAAAAGTGAAGAAGTAAAGTAAGAAAAGAATATCTAATGATAAGTTTTCGTAGCAAGCACTAAAATATGAGTTAGAATAACCAAAATGTTAGTAATAATGTATTAATTACGAATCTGTATTCGGTTTGTCAAGATATGCTTGTAGAAGAAAGTTAGCCTATAGAAAAGTGAAGAAGTAAAGTAAGAAAAGAAGATAGAATTTCAGTTTTAAGGAGTATGCTTTGAGAAGTAATAAGTATTTTTAAAAGTGAAGAAGTAAAGTAAGAAAAGAATATCTAATGATAAGTTTTCGTAGCAAGCACTAAAATATGAGTTAGAATAACCAAAATGTTAGTAATAATGTATTAATTACGAATCTGTATTCGGTTTGTCAAGATATGCTTGTAGAAGAAAGTTAGCCTATAGAAAAGTGAAGAAGTAAAGTAAGAAAAGAAGATAGAATTTCAGTTTTAAGGAGTATGCTTTGAGAAGTAATAAGTATTTTTAAAAGTGAAGAAGTAAAGTAAGAAAAGAATATCTAATGATAAGTTTTCGTAGCAAGCACTAAAATATTAATTACGAATCTGTATTCGGTTTGTCAAGATATGCTTGTAGAAGAAAAGTGAAGAAGTAAAGTAAGAAAAGAAGATAGAATTTCAGTTTTAAGGAGTATGCTTTGAGAAGTAATAAGTATTTTTAAAAGTGAAGAAGTAAAGTAAGAAAAGAATATCTAATGATAAGTTTTCGTAGCAAGCACTAAAATATGAGTTAGAATAACCAAAATGTTAGTAATAATGTATTAATTACGAATCTGTATTCGGTTTGTCAAGATATGCTTGTAGAAGAAAGTTAGCCTATAGAAAAGTGAAGAAGTAAAGTAAGAAAAGAAGATAGAATTTCAGTTTTAAGGAGTATGCTTTGAGAAGTAATAAGTATTTTTAAAAGTGAAGAAGTAAAGTAAGAAAAGAATATCTAATGATAAGTTTTCGTAGCAAGCACTAAAATATAAGTTAGAATAACCAAAATGTTAGTAATAATGTAATAATTACGAATCTGTATTCGGTTTGTCAAGATATGCTTGTAGATGAAAGTTAGCCTATAGAAAAGTGAAGAAGTAAAGTAAGAAAAGAAGATAGAATTTCAGTTTTAAGGAGTATGCTTTGAGAAGTAATAAGTATTTAGAAAAGTGAAGAAGTAAAGTAAGAAAAGAATATCTAATGATAAGTTTTCGTAGCAAGCACTAAAATATGAGTTAGAATAACCAAAATGTTAGTAATAATGTATTAATTACGAATCTGTATTCGGTTTGTCAAGATATGCTTGTAGAAGAAAGTTAGCCTATAGAAAAGTGAAGAAGTAAAGTAAGAAAAGAAGATAGAATTTCAGTTTTAAGGAGTATGCTTTGAGAAGTAATAAGTATTTAGAAAAGTGAAGAAGTAAAGTAAGAAAAGAATATCTAATGATAAGTTTTCGTAGCAAGCACTAAAATATGAGTTAGAATAACCAAAATGTTAGTAATAATGTAATAATTACGAATCTGTATTCGTTTTGTCAAGATATGCTTGTAGAAGAAAGTTAGCCTATAGAAAAGTGAAGAAGTAAAGTAAGAAAAGAAGATAGAATTTCAGTTTTAAGGAGTATGCTTTGAGAAGTAATAAGTATTTTTAAAAGTGAAGAAGTAAAGTAAGAAAAGAATATCTAATGATAAGTTTTCGTAGCAAGCACTAAAATATGAGTTAGAATAACCAAAATGTTAGTAATAATGTATTAATTACGAATCTGTATTCGGTTTGTCAAGATATGCTTGTAGAAGAAAGTTAGCCTATAGAAAAGTGAAGAAGTAAAGTAAGAAAAGAAGATAGAATTTCAGTTTTAAGGAGTATGCTTTGAGAAGTAATAAGTATTTTTAAAAGTGAAGAAGTAAAGTAAGAAAAGAATATCTAATGATAAGTTTTCGTAGCAAGCACTAAAATATGAGTTAGAATAACCAAAATGTTAGTAATAATGTATTAATTACGAATCTGTATTCGGTTTGTCAAGATATGCTTGTAGAAGAAAGTTAGCCTATAGAAAAGTGAAGAAGTAAAGTAAGAAAAGAAGATAGAATTTCAGTTTTAAGGAGTATGCTTTGAGAAGTAATAAGTATTTTAAAAGTGAAGAAGTAAAGTAAGAAAAGAATATCTAATGATAAGTTTTCGTAGCAAGCACTAAAATATGAGTTAGAATAACCAAAATGTTAGTAATAATGTATTAATTACGAATCTGTATTCGGTTTGTCAAGATATGCTTGTAGAAGAAAGTTAGCCTATAGAAAAGTGAAGAAGTAAAGTAAGAAAAGAAGATAGAATTTCAGTTTTAAGGAGTATGCTTTGAGAAGTAATAAGTATTTTTAAAAGTGAAGAAGTAAAGTAAGAAAAGAATATCTAATGATAAGTTTTCGTAGCAAGCACTAAAATATGAGTTAGAATAACCAAAATGTTAGTAATAATGTATTAATTACGAATCTGTATTCGGTTTGTCAAGATATGCTTGTAGAAGAAAGTTAGCCTATAGAAAAGTGAAGAAGTAAAGTAAGAAAAGAAGATATAATTTCAGTTTTAAGGAGTATGCTTTGAGAAGTAATAAGTATTTTTAGAAAAGTGAAGAAGTAAAGTAAGAAAAGAATATCTAATGATAAGTTTTCGTAGCAAGCACTAAAATATGAGTTAGAATAACCAAAATGTTAGTAATAATGTAATAATTACGAATCTGTATTCGTTTTGTCAAGATATGCTTGTAGAATGAAAGTTAGCCTATAGAAAAGTGAAGAAGTAAAGTAAGAAAAGAAGATAGAATTTCAGTTTTAAGGAGTATGCTTTGAGAAGTAATAAGTATTTTTAAAAGTGAAGAAGTAAAGTAAGAAAAGAATATCTAATGATAAGTTTTCGTAGCAAGCACTAAAATATGAGTTAGAATAACCAAAATGTTAGTAATAATGTATTAATTACGAATCTGTATTCGGTTTGTCAAGATATGCTTGTAGAAGAAAGTTAGCCTATAGAAAAGTGAAGAAGTAAAGTAAGAAAAGAAGATAGAATTTCAGTTTTAAGGAGTATGCTTTGAGAAGTAATAAGTATTTTTAAAAGTGAAGAAGTAAAGTAAGAAAAGAATATCTAATGATAAGTTTTCGTAGCAAGCACTAAAATATGAGTTAGAATAACCAAAATGTTAGTAATAATGTATTAATTACGAATCTGTATTCGGTTTGTCAAGATATGCTTGTAGAAGAAAGTTAGCCTATAGAAAAGTGAAGAAGTAAAGTAAGAAAAGAAGATAGAATTTCAGTTTTAAGGAGTATGCTTTGAGAAGTAATAAGTATTTTTAAAAGTGAAGAAGTAAAGTAAGAAAAGAATATCTAATGATAAGTTTTCGTAGCAAGCACTAAAATATGAGTTAGAATAACCAAAATGTTAGTAATAATGTATTAATTACGAATCTGTATTCGGTTTGTCAAGATATGCTTGTAGAAGAAAGTTAGCCTATAGAAAAGTGAAGAAGTAAAGTAAGAAAAGAAGATAGAATTTCAGTTTTAAGGAGTATGCTTTGAGAAGTAATAAGTATTTTTAAAAGTGAAGAAGTAAAGTAAGAAAAGAATATCTAATGATAAGTTTTCGTAGCAAGCACTAAAATATGAGTTAGAATAACCAAAATGTTAGTAATAATGTATTAATTACGAATCTGTATTCGGTTTTGTCAAGATATGCTTGTAGAAGAAAGTTAGCCTATAGAAAAGTGAAGAAGTAAAGTAAGAAAAGAAGATAGAATTTCAGTTTTAAGGAGTATGCTTTGAGAAGTAATAAGTATTTTTAAAAGTGAAGAAGTAAAGTAAGAAAAGAATATCTAATGATAAGTTTTCGTAGCAAGCACTAAAATATGAGTTAGAATAACCAAAATGTTAGTAATAATGTATTAATTACGAATCTGTATTCGGTTTGTCAAGATATGCTTGTAGAAGAAAGTTAGCCTATAGAAAAGTGAAGAAGTAAAGTAAGAAAAGAAGATAGAATTTCAGTTTTAAGGAGTATGCTTTGAGAAGTAATAAGTATTTAGAAAAGTGAAGAAGTAAAGTAAGAAAAGAATATCTAATGATAAGTTTTCGTAGCAAGCACTAAAATATGAGTTAGAATAACCAAAATGTTAGTAATAATGTAATAATTACGAATCTGTATTCGGTTTGTCAAGATATGCTTGTAGATGAAAGTTAGCCTATAGAAAAGTGAAGAAGTAAAGTAAGAAAAGAAGATAGAATTTCAGTTTTAAGGAGTATGCTTTGAGAAGTAATAAGTATTTAGAAAAGTGAAGAAGTAAAGTAAGAAAAGAATATCTAATGATAAGTTTTCGTAGCAAGCACTAAAATATGAGTTAGAATAACCAAAATGTTAGTAATAATGTATTAATTACGAATCTGTATTCGGTTTGTCAAGATATGCTTGTAGAAGAAAGTTAGCCTATAGAAAAGTGAAGAAGTAAAGTAAGAAAAGAAGATAGAATTTCAGTTTTAAGGAGTATGCTTTGAGAAGTAATAAGTATTTTTAAAAGTGAAGAAGTAAAGTAAGAAAAGAATATCTAATGATAAGTTTTCGTAGCAAGCACTAAAATATGAGTTAGAATAACCAAAATGTTAGTAATAATGTATTAATTACGAATCTGTATTCGGTTTGTCAAGATATGCTTGTAGAAGAAAGTTAGCCTATAGAAAAGTGAAGAAGTAAAGTAAGAAAAGAAGATAGAATTTCAGTTTTAAGGAGTATGCTTTGAGAAGTAATAAGTATTTTTAAAAGTGAAGAAGTAAAGTAAGAAAAGAATATCTAATGATAAGTTTTCGTAGCAAGCACTAAAATATGAGTTAGAATAACCAAAATGTTAGTAATAATGTATTAATTACGAATCTGTATTCGGTTTGTCAAGATATGCTTGTAGAAGAAAGTTAGCCTATAGAAAAGTGAAGAAGTAAAGTAAGAAAAGAAGATAGAATTTCAGTTTTAAGGAGTATGCTTTGAGAAGTAATAAGTATTTTTAAAAGTGAAGAAGTAAAGTAAGAAAAGAATATCTAATGATAAGTTTTCGTAGCAAGCACTAAAATATGAGTTAGAATAACCAAAATGTTAGTAATAATGTATTAATTACGAATCTGTATTCGGTTTGTCAAGATATGCTTGTAGAAGAAAGTTAGCCTATAGAAAAGTGAAGAAGTAAAGTAAGAAAAGAAGATAGAATTTCAGTTTTAAGGAGTATGCTTTGAGAAGTAATAAGTATTTTTAAAAGTGAAGAAGTAAAGTAAGAAAAGAATATCTAATGATAAGTTTTCGTAGCAAGCACTAAAATATGAGTTAGAATAACCAAAATGTTAGTAATAATGTATTAATTACGAATCTGTATTCGGTTTGTCAAGATATGCTTGTAGAAGAAAGTTAGCCTATAGAAAAGTGAAGAAGTAAAGTAAGAAAAGAAGATAGAATTTCAGTTTTAAGGAGTATGCTTTGAGAAGTAATAAGTATTTTTAAAAGTGAAGAAGTAAAGTAAGAAAAGAATATCTAATGATAAGTTTTCGTAGCAAGCACTAAAATATGAGTTAGAATAACCAAAATGTTAGTAATAATGTATTAATTACGAATCTGTATTCGGTTTGTCAAGATATGCTTGTAGAAGAAAGTTAGCCTATAGAAAAGTGAAGAAGTAAAGTAAGAAAAGAAGATAGAATTTCAGTTTTAAGGAGTATGCTTTGAGAAGTAATAAGTATTTTTAAAAGTGAAGAAGTAAAGTAAGAAAAGAATATCTAATGATAAGTTTTCGTAGCAAGCACTAAAATATAAGTTAGAATAAACCAAAATGTTAGTAATAATGTAATAATTACGAATCTGTATTCGTTTTGTCAAGATATGCTTGTAGATGAAAGTTAGCCTATAGAAAAGTGAAGAAGTAAAGTAAGAAAAGAAGATATAATTTCAGTTTTAAGGAGTATGCTTTGAGAAGTAATAAGTATTTAGAAAAGTGAAGAAGTAAAGTAAGAAAAGAATATCTAATGATAAGTTTTCGTAGCAAGCACTAAAATATAAGTTAGAATAACCAAAATGTTAGTAATAATGTAATAATTACGAATCTGTATTCGTTTTGTCAAGATATGCTTGTAGATGAAAGTTAGCCTATTGAAAAGTGAAGAAGTAAAGTAAGAAAAGAAGATAGAATTTCAGTTTTAAAGAGTATGCTTTGAGAAGTAATAAGTATTTTTAAAAGTGAAGAAGTAAAGTAAGAAAAGAATATCTAATGATAAGTTTTCGTAGCAAGCACTAAAATATAAGTTAGAATAACCAAAATGTTAGTAATAATATAATAATTAAGAATCTGTATTCGGTTTGTCAAGATATGCTTGTAGATGAAAGTTAGCCTATTGAAAAGTGAAGAAGTAAAGTAAGAAAAGAAGATAGAATTTCAGTTTTAAGGAGTATGCTTTGAGAAGTAATAAGTATTTAGAAAAGTGAAGAAGTAAAGTAAGAAAAGAATATCTAATGATAAGTTTTCGTAGCAAGCACTAAAATATAAGTTAGAATAACCAAAATGTTAGTAATAATATAATAATTAAGAATCTGTATTCGGTTTGTCAAGATATGCTTGTAGATGAAAGTTAGCCTATTGAAAAGTGAAGAAGTAAAGTAAGAAAAGAAGATAGAATTTCAGTTTTAAGGAGTATGCTTTGAGAAGTAATAAGTATTTAGAAAAGTGAAGAAGTAAAGTAAGAAAAGAATATCTAATGATAAGTTTTCGTAGCAAGCACTAAAATATAAGTTAGAATAACCAAAATGTTAGTAATAATATAATAATTAAGAATCTGTATTCGGTTTGTCAAGATATGCTTGTAGATGAAAGTTAGCCTATTGAAAAGTGAAGAAGTAAAGTAAGAAAAGAAGATAGAATTTCAGTTTTAAGGAGTATGCTTTGAGAAGTAATAAGTATTTAGAAAAGTGAAGAAGTAAAGTAAGAAAAGAATATCTAATGATAAGTTTTCGTAGCAAGCACTAAAATATAAGTTAGAATAACCAAAATGTTAGTAATAATATAATAATTAAGAATCTGTATTCGTTTTGTCAAGATATGCTTGTAGATGAAAGTTAGCCTATAGAAAAGTGAAGAAGTAAAGTAAGAAAAGAATATCTAATGATAAGTTTTCGTAGCAAGCACTAAAATATAAGTTAGAATAACCAAAATGTTAGTAATAATGTAATAATTACGAATCTGTATTCGTTTTGTCAAGATATGCTTGTAGATGAAAGTTAGCCTATAGAAAAGTGAAGAAGTAAAGTAAGAAAAGAAGATATAATTTCAGTTTTAAGGAGTATGCTTTGAGAAGTAATAAGTATTTAGAAAAGTGAGTAAGTAAAGTAAGAAAAGAATATCTAATGATAAGTTTTCGTAGCAAGCACTAAAATATAAGTTAGAATAACCAAAATGTTAGTAATAATGTAATAATTACGAATCTGTATTCGTTTTGTCAAGATATGCTTGTAGATGAAAGTTAGCCTATAGAAAAGTGAAGAAGTAAAGTAAGAAAAGAAGATATATTTTCAGTTTTAAGGAGTATGCTTTGAGAAGTAATAAGTATTTAGAAAAGTGAGTAAGTAAAGTAAGAAAAGAATATCTAATGATAAGTTTTCGTAGCAAGCACTAAAATATAAGTTAGAATAACCAAAATGTTAGTAATAATGTAATAATTACGAATCTGTATTCGTTTTGTCAAGATATGCTTGTAGATGAAAGTTAGCCTATAGAAAAGTGAAGAAGTAAAGTAAGAAAAGAATATCTAATGATAAGTTTTCGTAGCAAGCACTAAAATATAAGTTAGAATAACCAAAATGTTAGTAATAATGTAATAATTACGAATCTGTATTCGTTTTGTCAAGATATGCTTGTAGATGAAAGTTAGCCTATAGAAAAGTGAAGAAGTAAAGTAAGAAAAGAAGATATATTTTCAGTTTTAAGGAGTATGCTTTGAGAAGTAATAAGTATTTAGAAAAGTGAGTAAGTAAAGTAAGAAAAGAATATCTAATGATAAGTTTTCGTAGCAAGCACTAAAATATAAGTTAGAATAACCAAAATGTTAGTAATAATGTAATAATTACGAATCTGTATTCGTTTTGTCAAGATATGCTTGTAGATGAAAGTTAGCCTATAGAAAAGTGAAGAAGTAAAGTAAGAAAAGAAGATATAATTTCAGTTTTAAGGAGTATGCTTTGAGAAGTAATAAGTATTTAGAAAAGTGAAGAAGTAAAGTAAGAAAAGAATATCTAATGATAAGTTTTCGTAGCAAGCACTAAAATATAAGTTAGAATAACCAAAATGTTAGTAATAATGTAATAATTACGAATCTGTATTCGTTTTGTCAAGATATGCTTGTAGATGAAAGTTAGCCTATAGAAAAGTGAAGAAGTAAAGTAAGAAAAGAAGATATATTTTCAGTTTTAAGGAGTATGCTTTGAGAAGTAATAAGTATTTAGAAAAGTGAGTAAGTAAAGTAAGAAAAGAATATCTAATGATAAGTTTTCGTAGCAAGCACTAAAATATAAGTTAGAATAACCAAAATGTTAGTAATAATGTAATAATTACGAATCTGTATTCGTTTTGTCAAGATATGCTTGTAGATGAAAGTTAGCCTATAGAAAAGTGAAGAAGTAAAGTAAGAAAAGAAGATATATTTTCAGTTTTAAGGAGTATGCTTTGAGAAGTAATAAGTATTTAGAAAAGTGAGTAAGTAAAGTAAGAAAAGAATATCTAATGATAAGTTTTCGTAGCAAGCACTAAAATATAAGTTAGAATAACCAAAATGTTAGTAATAATGTAATAATTACGAATCTGTATTCGTTTTGTCAAGATATGCTTGTAGATGAAAGTTAGCCTATAGAAAAGTGAAGAAGTAAAGTAAGAAAAGAAGATATAATTTCAGTTTTAAGGAGTATGCTTTGAGAAGTAATAAGTATTTAGAAAAGTGAAGAAGTAAAGTAAGAAAAGAATATCTAATGATAAGTTTTCGTAGCAAGCACTAAAATATAAGTTAGAATAACCAAAATGTTAGTAATAATGTAATAATTACGAATCTGTATTCGTTTTGTCAAGATATGCTTGTAGATGAAAGTTAGCCTATAGAAAAGTGAAGAAGTAAAGTAAGAAAAGAAGATATATTTTCAGTTTTAAGGAGTATGCTTTGAGAAGTAATAAGTATTTAGAAAAGTGAGTAAGTAAAGTAAGAAAAGAATATCTAATGATAAGTTTTCGTAGCAAGCACTAAAATATAAGTTAGAATAACCAAAATGTTAGTAATAATGTAATAATTACGAATCTGTATTCGTTTTGTCAAGATATGCTTGTAGATGAAAGTTAGCCTATAGAAAAGTGAAGAAGTAAAGTAAGAAAAGAAGATATATTTTCAGTTTTAAGGAGTATGCTTTGAGAAGTAATAAGTATTTAGAAAAGTGAGTAAGTAAAGTAAGAAAAGAATATCTAATGATAAGTTTTCGTAGCAAGCACTAAAATATAAGTTAGAATAACCAAAATGTTAGTAATAATGTAATAATTACGAATCTGTATTCGTTTTGTCAAGATATGCTTGTAGATGAAAGTTAGCCTATAGAAAAGTGAAGAAGTAAAGTAAGAAAAGAATATCTAATGATAAGTTTTCGTAGCAAGCACTAAAATATAAGTTAGAATAACCAAAATGTTAGTAATAATGTAATAATTACGAATCTGTATTCGTTTTGTCAAGATATGCTTGTAGATGAAAGTTAGCCTATAGAAAAGTGAAGAAGTAAAGTAAGAAAAGAAGATATAATTTCAGTTTTAAGGAGTATGCTTTGAGAAGTAATAAGTATTTAGAAAAGTGAGTAAGTAAAGTAAGAAAAGAATATCTAATGATAAGTTTTCGTAGCAAGCACTAAAATATAAGTTAGAATAACCAAAATGTTAGTAATAATGTAATAATTACGAATCTGTATTCGTTTTGTCAAGATATGCTTGTAGATGAAAGTTAGCCTATAGAAAAGTGAAGAAGTAAAGTAAGAAAAGAAGATATATTTTCAGTTTTAAGGAGTATGCTTTGAGAAGTAATAAGTATTTAGAAAAGTGAGTAAGTAAAGTAAGAAAAGAATATCTAATGATAAGTTTTCGTAGCAAGCACTAAAATATAAGTTAGAATAACCAAAATGTTAGTAATAATGTAATAATTACGAATCTGTATTCGTTTTGTCAAGATATGCTTGTAGATGAAAGTTAGCCTATAGAAAAGTGAAGAAGTAAAGTAAGAAAAGAATATCTAATGATAAGTTTTCGTAGCAAGCACTAAAATATAAGTTAGAATAACCAAAATGTTAGTAATAATGTAATAATTACGAATCTGTATTCGTTTTGTCAAGATATGCTTGTAGATGAAAGTTAGCCTATAGAAAAGTGAAGAAGTAAAGTAAGAAAAGAAGATATATTTTCAGTTTTAAGGAGTATGCTTTGAGAAGTAATAAGTATTTAGAAAAGTGAGTAAGTAAAGTAAGAAAAGAATATCTAATGATAAGTTTTCGTAGCAAGCACTAAAATATAAGTTAGAATAACCAAAATGTTAGTAATAATGTAATAATTACGAATCTGTATTCGTTTTGTCAAGATATGCTTGTAGATGAAAGTTAGCCTATAGAAAAGTGAAGAAGTAAAGTAAGAAAAGAAGATATAATTTCAGTTTTAAGGAGTATGCTTTGAGAAGTAATAAGTATTTAGAAAAGTGAAGAAGTAAAGTAAGAAAAGAATATCTAATGATAAGTTTTCGTAGCAAGCACTAAAATATAAGTTAGAATAACCAAAATGTTAGTAATAATGTAATAATTACGAATCTGTATTCGTTTTGTCAAGATATGCTTGTAGATGAAAGTTAGCCTATAGAAAAGTGAAGAAGTAAAGTAAGAAAAGAAGATATATTTTCAGTTTTAAGGAGTATGCTTTGAGAAGTAATAAGTATTTAGAAAAGTGAGTAAGTAAAGTAAGAAAAGAATATCTAATGATAAGTTTTCGTAGCAAGCACTAAAATATAAGTTAGAATAACCAAAATGTTAGTAATAATGTAATAATTACGAATCTGTATTCGTTTTGTCAAGATATGCTTGTAGATGAAAGTTAGCCTATAGAAAAGTGAAGAAGTAAAGTAAGAAAAGAAGATATATTTTCAGTTTTAAGGAGTATGCTTTGAGAAGTAATAAGTATTTAGAAAAGTGAAGAAGTAAAGTAAGAAAAGAATATCTAATGATAAGTTTTCGTAGCAAGCACTAAAATATAAGTTAGAATAACCAAAATGTTAGTAATAATGTAATAATTACGAATCTGTATTCGTTTTGTCAAGATATGCTTGTAGATGAAAGTTAGCCTATAGAAAAGTGAAGAAGTAAAGTAAGAAAAGAAGATATAATTTCAGTTTTAAGGAGTATGCTTTGAGAAGTAATAAGTATTTAGAAAAGTGAGTAAGTAAAGTAAGAAAAGAATATCTAATGATAAGTTTTCGTAGCAAGCACTAAAATATAAGTTAGAATAACCAAAATGTTAGTAATAATGTAATAATTACGAATCTGTATTCGTTTTGTCAAGATATGCTTGTAGATGAAAGTTAGCCTATAGAAAAGTGAAGAAGTAAAGTAAGAAAAGAAGATATATTTTCAGTTTTAAGGAGTATGCTTTGAGAAGTAATAAGTATTTAGAAAAGTGAGTAAGTAAAGTAAGAAAAGAATATCTAATGATAAGTTTTCGTAGCAAGCACTAAAATATAAGTTAGAATAACCAAAATGTTAGTAATAATGTAATAATTACGAATCTGTATTCGTTTTGTCAAGATATGCTTGTAGATGAAAGTTAGCCTATAGAAAAGTGAAGAAGTAAAGTAAGAAAAGAAGATATAATTTCAGTTTTAAGGAGTATGCTTTGAGAAGTAATAAGTATTTAGAAAAGTGAAGAAGTAAAGTAAGAAAAGAATATCTAATGATAAGTTTTCGTAGCAAGCACTAAAATATAAGTTAGAATAACCAAAATGTTAGTAATAATGTAATAATTACGAATCTGTATTCGTTTTGTCAAGATATGCTTGTAGATGAAAGTTAGCCTATAGAAAAGTGAAGAAGTAAAGTAAGAAAAGAAGATATATTTTCAGTTTTAAGGAGTATGCTTTGAGAAGTAATAAGTATTTAGAAAAGTGAGTAAGTAAAGTAAGAAAAGAATATCTAATGATAAGTTTTCGTAGCAAGCACTAAAATATAAGTTAGAATAACCAAAATGTTAGTAATAATGTAATAATTACGAATCTGTATTCGTTTTGTCAAGATATGCTTGTAGATGAAAGTTAGCCTATAGAAAAGTGAAGAAGTAAAGTAAGAAAAGAAGATATAATTTCAGTTTTAAGGAGTATGCTTTGAGAAGTAATAAGTATTTAGAAAAGTGAAGAAGTAAAGTAAGAAAAGAATATCTAATGATAAGTTTTCGTAGCAAGCACTAAAATATAAGTTAGAATAACCAAAATGTTAGTAATAATGTAATAATTACGAATCTGTATTCGTTTTGTCAAGATATGCTTGTAGATGAAAGTTAGCCTATAGAAAAGTGAAGAAGTAAAGTAAGAAAAGAAGATATATTTTCAGTTTTAAGGAGTATGCTTTGAGAAGTAATAAGTATTTAGAAAAGTGAGTAAGTAAAGTAAGAAAAGAATATCTAATGATAAGTTTTCGTAGCAAGCACTAAAATATAAGTTAGAATAACCAAAATGTTAGTAATAATGTAATAATTACGAATCTGTATTCGTTTTGTCAAGATATGCTTGTAGATGAAAGTTAGCCTATAGAAAAGTGAAGAAGTAAAGTAAGAAAAGAAGATATATTTTCAGTTTTAAGGAGTATGCTTTGAGAAGTAATAAGTATTTAGAAAAGTGAAGAAGTAAAGTAAGAAAAGAATATCTAATGATAAGTTTTCGTAGCAAGCACTAAAATATAAGTTAGAATAACCAAAATGTTAGTAATAATGTAATAATTACGAATCTGTATTCGTTTTGTCAAGATATGCTTGTAGATGAAAGTTAGCCTATAGAAAAGTGAAGAAGTAAAGTAAGAAAAGAAGATATAATTTCAGTTTTAAGGAGTATGCTTTGAGAAGTAATAAGTATTTAGAAAAGTGAGTAAGTAAAGTAAGAAAAGAATATCTAATGATAAGTTTTCGTAGCAAGCACTAAAATATAAGTTAGAATAACCAAAATGTTAGTAATAATGTAATAATTACGAATCTGTATTCGTTTTGTCAAGATATGCTTGTAGATGAAAGTTAGCCTATAGAAAAGTGAAGAAGTAAAGTAAGAAAAGAAGATATATTTTCAGTTTTAAGGAGTATGCTTTGAGAAGTAATAAGTATTTAGAAAAGTGAGTAAGTAAAGTAAGAAAAGAATATCTAATGATAAGTTTTCGTAGCAAGCACTAAAATATAAGTTAGAATAACCAAAATGTTAGTAATAATGTAATAATTACGAATCTGTATTCGTTTTGTCAAGATATGCTTGTAGATGAAAGTTAGCCTATAGAAAAGTGAAGAAGTAAAGTAAGAAAAGAAGATATAATTTCAGTTTTAAGGAGTATGCTTTGAGAAGTAATAAGTATTTAGAAAAGTGAAGAAGTAAAGTAAGAAAAGAATATCTAATGATAAGTTTCGTAGCAAGCACTAAAATATAAGTTAGAATAACCAAAATGTTAGTAATAATGTAATAATTACGAATCTGTATTCGTTTTGTCAAGATATGCTTGTAGATGAAAGTTAGCCTATAGAAAAGTGAAGAAGTAAAGTAAGAAAAGAAGATATATTTTCAGTTTTAAGGAGTATGCTTTGAGAAGTAATAAGTATTTAGAAAAGTGAGTAAGTAAAGTAAGAAAAGAATATCTAATGATAAGTTTTCGTAGCAAGCACTAAAATATAAGTTAGAATAACCAAAATGTTAGTAATAATGTAATAATTACGAATCTGTATTCGTTTTGTCAAGATATGCTTGTAGATGAAAGTTAGCCTATAGAAAAGTGAAGAAGTAAAGTAAGAAAAGAAGATATATTTTCAGTTTTAAGGAGTATGCTTTGAGAAGTAATAAGTATTTAGAAAAGTGAGTAAGTAAAGTAAGAAAAGAATATCTAATGATAAGTTTTCGTAGCAAGCACTAAAATATAAGTTAGAATAACCAAAATGTTAGTAATAATGTAATAATTACGAATCTGTATTCGTTTTGTCAAGATATGCTTGTAGATGAAAGTTAGCCTATAGAAAAGTGAAGAAGTAAAGTAAGAAAAGAAGATATATTTTCAGTTTTAAGGAGTATGCTTTGAGAAGTAATAAGTATTTAGAAAAGTGAAGAAGTAAAGTAAGAAAAGAATATCTAATGATAAGTTTTCGTAGCAAGCACTAAAATATAAGTTAGAATAACCAAAATGTTAGTAATAATGTAATAATTACGAATCTGTATTCGTTTTGTCAAGATATGCTTGTAGATGAAAGTTAGCCTATAGAAAAGTGAAGAAGTAAAGTAAGAAAAGAAGATATATTTTCAGTTTTAAGGAGTATGCTTTGAGAAGTAATAAGTATTTAGAAAAGTGAGTAAGTAAAGTAAGAAAAGAATATCTAATGATAAGTTTTCGTAGCAAGCACTAAAATATAAGTTAGAATAACCAAAATGTTAGTAATAATGTAATAATTACGAATCTGTATTCGTTTTGTCAAGATATGCTTGTAGATGAAAGTTAGCCTATAGAAAAGTGAAGAAGTAAAGTAAGAAAAGAAGATATATTTTCAGTTTTAAGGAGTATGCTTTGAGAAGTAATAAGTATTTAGAAAAGTGAAGAAGTAAAGTAAGAAAAGAATATCTAATGATAAGTTTTCGTAGCAAGCACTAAAATATAAGTTAGAATAACCAAAATGTTAGTAATAATGTAATAATTACGAATCTGTATTCGTTTTGTCAAGATATGCTTGTAGATGAAAGTTAGCCTATAGAAAAGTGAAGAAGTAAAGTAAGAAAAGAAGATATAATTTCAGTTTTAAGGAGTATGCTTTGAGAAGTAATAAGTATTTAGAAAAGTGAAGAAGTAAAGTAAGAAAAGAATATCTAATGATAAGTTTTCGTAGCAAGCACTAAAATATAAGTTAGAATAACCAAAATGTTAGTAATAATGTAATAATTACGAATCTGTATTCGTTTTGTCAAGATATGCTTGTAGATGAAAGTTAGCCTATAGAAAAGTGAAGAAGTAAAGTAAGAAAAGAAGATATATTTTCAGTTTTAAGGAGTATGCTTTGAGAAGTAATAAGTATTTAGAAAAGTGAGTAAGTAAAGTAAGAAAAGAATATCTAATGATAAGTTTTCGTAGCAAGCACTAAAATATAAGTTAGAATAACCAAAATGTTAGTAATAATGTAATAATTACGAATCTGTATTCGTTTTGTCAAGATATGCTTGTAGATGAAAGTTAGCCTATAGAAAAGTGAAGAAGTAAAGTAAGAAAAGAAGATATAATTTCAGTTTTAAGGAGTATGCTTTGAGAAGTAATAAGTATTTAGAAAAGTGAAGAAGTAAAGTAAGAAAAGAATATCTAATGATAAGTTTTCGTAGCAAGCACTAAAATATAAGTTAGAATAACCAAAATGTTAGTAATAATGTAATAATTACGAATCTGTATTCGTTTTGTCAAGATATGCTTGTAGATGAAAGTTAGCCTATAGAAAAGTGAAGAAGTAAAGTAAGAAAAGAAGATATATTTTCAGTTTTAAGGAGTATGCTTTGAGAAGTAATAAGTATTTAGAAAAGTGAAGAAGTAAAGTAAGAAAAGAATATCTAATGATAAGTTTTCGTAGCAAGCACTAAAATATAAGTTAGAATAACCAAAATGTTAGTAATAATGTAATAATTACGAATCTGTATTCGTTTTGTCAAGATATGCTTGTAGATGAAAGTTAGCCTATAGAAAAGTGAAGAAGTAAAGTAAGAAAAGAAGATATAATTTCAGTTTTAAGGAGTATGCTTTGAGAAGTAATAAGTATTTAGAAAAGTGAGTAAGTAAAGTAAGAAAAGAATATCTAATGATAAGTTTTCGTAGCAAGCACTAAAATATAAGTTAGAATAACCAAAATGTTAGTAATAATGTAATAATTACGAATCTGTATTCGTTTTGTCAAGATATGCTTGTAGATGAAAGTTAGCCTATAGAAAAGTGAAGAAGTAAAGTAAGAAAAGAAGATATATTTTCAGTTTTAAGGAGTATGCTTTGAGAAGTAATAAGTATTTAGAAAAGTGAGTAAGTAAAGTAAGAAAAGAATATCTAATGATAAGTTTTCGTAGCAAGCACTAAAATATAAGTTAGAATAACCAAAATGTTAGTAATAATGTAATAATTACGAATCTGTATTCGTTTTGTCAAGATATGCTTGTAGATGAAAGTTAGCCTATAGAAAAGTGAAGAAGTAAAGTAAGAAAAGAAGATATAATTTCAGTTTTAAGGAGTATGCTTTGAGAAGTAATAAGTATTTAGAAAAGTGAAGAAGTAAAGTAAGAAAAGAATATCTAATGATAAGTTTTCGTAGCAAGCACTAAAATATAAGTTAGAATAACCAAAATGTTAGTAATAATGTAATAATTACGAATCTGTATTCGTTTTGTCAAGATATGCTTGTAGATGAAAGTTAGCCTATAGAAAAGTGAAGAAGTAAAGTAAGAAAAGAAGATATATTTTCAGTTTTAAGGAGTATGCTTTGAGAAGTAATAAGTATTTAGAAAAGTGAGTAAGTAAAGTAAGAAAAGAATATCTAATGATAAGTTTTCGTAGCAAGCACTAAAATATAAGTTAGAATAACCAAAATGTTAGTAATAATGTAATAATTACGAATCTGTATTCGTTTTGTCAAGATATGCTTGTAGATGAAAGTTAGCCTATAGAAAAGTGAAGAAGTAAAGTAAGAAAAGAAGATATAATTTCAGTTTTAAGGAGTATGCTTTGAGAAGTAATAAGTATTTAGAAAAGTGAAGAAGTAAAGTAAGAAAAGAATATCTAATGATAAGTTTTCGTAGCAAGCACTAAAATATAAGTTAGAATAACCAAAATGTTAGTAATAATTACGAATCTGTATTCGTTTTGTCAAGATATGCTTGTAGATGAAAGTTAGCCTATAGAAAAGTGAAGAAGTAAAGTAAGAAAAGAAGATATATTTTCAGTTTTAAGGAGTATGCTTTGAGAAGTAATAAGTATTTAGAAAAGTGAGTAAGTAAAGTAAGAAAAGAATATCTAATGATAAGTTTTCGTAGCAAGCACTAAAATATAAGTTAGAATAACCAAAATGTTAGTAATAATGTAATAATTACGAATCTGTATTCGTTTTGTCAAGATATGCTTGTAGATGAAAGTTAGCCTATAGAAAAGTGAAGAAGTAAAGTAAGAAAAGAAGATATAATTTCAGTTTTAAGGAGTATGCTTTGAGAAGTAATAAGTATTTAGAAAAGTGAAGAAGTAAAGTAAGAAAAGAATATCTAATGATAAGTTTTCGTAGCAAGCACTAAAATATAAGTTAGAATAACCAAAATGTTAGTAATAATGTAATAATTACGAATCTGTATTCGTTTTGTCAAGATATGCTTGTAGATGAAAGTTAGCCTATAGAAAAGTGAAGAAGTAAAGTAAGAAAAGAAGATATATTTTCAGTTTTAAGGAGTATGCTTTGAGAAGTAATAAGTATTTAGAAAAGTGAGTAAGTAAAGTAAGAAAAGAATATCTAATGATAAGTTTTCGTAGCAAGCACTAAAATATAAGTTAGAATAACCAAAATGTTAGTAATAATGTAATAATTACGAATCTGTATTCGTTTTGTCAAGATATGCTTGTAGATGAAAGTTAGCCTATAGAAAAGTGAAGAAGTAAAGTAAGAAAAGAAGATATATTTTCAGTTTTAAGGAGTATGCTTTGAGAAGTAATAAGTATTTAGAAAAGTGAAGAAGTAAAGTAAGAAAAGAATATCTAATGATAAGTTTTCGTAGCAAGCACTAAAATATAAGTTAGAATAACCAAAATGTTAGTAATAATGTAATAATTACGAATCTGTATTCGTTTTGTCAAGATATGCTTGTAGATGAAAGTTAGCCTATAGAAAAGTGAAGAAGTAAAGTAAGAAAAGAAGATATATTTTCAGTTTTAAGGAGTATGCTTTGAGAAGTAATAAGTATTTAGAAAAGTGAAGAAGTAAAGTAAGAAAAGAATATCTAATGATAAGTTTTCGTAGCAAGCACTAAAATATAAGTTAGAATAACCAAAATGTTAGTAATAATGTAATAATTACGAATCTGTATTCGTTTTGTCAAGATATGCTTGTAGATGAAAGTTAGCCTATAGAAAAGTGAAGAAGTAAAGTAAGAAAAGAAGATATAATTTCAGTTTTAAGGAGTATGCTTTGAGAAGTAATAAGTATTTAGAAAAGTGAGTAAG
>CAMPDV010005579.1:0-36603 GCA_946699065.1 Loxodes magnus
GTGTGAGAGGGTTAGTATATAAAAATCAATAATAATTAGTTATCAAATACTAGTAAAAAAGATATTTTTGCTCATATTTCCATGAAAAGTGAAGAAGAAAAGTAAGAAAAAAAGTCATAAAATCAATAATAATTAGTTATCAAATACTAGTAAAAAAGATATTTTTGCTCATATTTCCATGAAAAGTGAAGAAGAAAAGTAAGAAAAAAAGTCATAAAATCAATAATAATTAGTTATCAAATACTAGTAAAAAAGATATTTTTGCTCATATTTCCATGAAAAGTGAAGAAGAAAAGTAAGAAAAAAAGTCATAAAATCAATAATAATTAGTTATCAAATACTAGTAAAAAGATATTTTTGCTCATATTTCCATGAAAAGTGAAGAAGAAAAGTAAGAAAAAAAAGTCATAAAATCAATAATAATTAGTTATCAAATACTAGTAAAAAGATATTTTTTGCTCATATTTCCATGAAAAGTGAAGAAGAAAAGTAAGAAAAAAAGTCATAAAATCAATAATAATTAGTTATCAAATACTAGTAAAAAAGATATTTTTGCTCATATTTCCATGAAAAGTGAAGAAGAAAAGTAAGAAAAAAAGTCATAAAATCAATAATAATTAGTTATCAAATACTAGTAAAAAAGATATTTTTGCTCATATTTCCATGAAAAGTGAAGAAGAAAAGTAAGAAAAAAAGTCATAAAATCAATAATAATTAGTTATCAAATACTAGTAAAAAGATATTTTTGCTCATATTTCCATGAAAAGTGAAGAAGAAAAGTAAGAAAAAAAGTCATAAAATCAATAATAATTAGTTATCAAATACTAGTAAAGATATTTTTGCTCATATTTCCATGAAAAGTGAAGAAGAAAAGTAAGAAAAAAAAGTCATAAAATCAATAATAATTAGTTATCAAATACTAGTAAAAAAGATATTTTTGCTCATATTTCCATGAAAAGTGAAGAAGAAAAGTAAGAAAAAAAGTCATAAAATCAATAATAATTAGTTATCAAATACTAGTAAAAAAGATATTTTTGCTCATATTTCCATGAAAGTGAAGAAGAAAAGTAAGAAAAAAAGTCATAAAATCAATAATAATTAGTTATCAAATACTAGTAAAAAAAGATATTTTTTGCTCATATTTCCATGAAAAGTGAAGAAGAAAAGTAAGAAAAAAAGTCATAAAATCAATAATAATTAGTTATCAAATACTAGTAAAAAAGATATTTTTGCTCATATTTCCATGAAAAGTGAAGAAGAAAAGTAAGAAAAAAAGTCATAAAATCAATAATAATTAGTTATCAAATACTAGTAAAAAAGATATTTTTGCTCATATTTCCATGAAAAGTGAAGAAGAAAAGTAAGAAAAAAAGTCATAAAATCAATAATAATTAGTTATCAAATACTAGTAAAAAAGATATTTTTGCTCATATTTCCATGAAAAGTGAAGAAGAAAAGTAAGAAAAAAAGTCATAAAATCAATAATAATTAGTTATCAAATACTAGTAAAAAAGATATTTTTGCTCATATTTCCATGAAAAGTGAAGAAGAAAAGTAAGAAAAAAAGTCATAAAATCAATAATAATTAGTTATCAAATACTAGTAAAAAAGATATTTTTGCTCATATTTCCATGAAAAGTGAAGAAAGAAAAGTAAGAAAAAAAGTCATAAAATCAATAATAATTAGTTATCAAATACTAGTAAAAAAGATATTTTTGCTCATATTTCCATGAAAAGTGAAGAAGAAAAGTAAGAAAAAAAGTCATAAAATCAATAATAATTAGTTATCAAATACTAGTAAAAAAGATATTTTTGCTCATATTTCCATGAAAAGTGAAGAAGAAAAGTAAGAAAAAAAGTCATAAAATCAATAATAATTAGTTATCAAATACTAGTAAAAAAGATATTTTTGCTCATATTTCCATGAAAAGTGAAGAAGAAAAGTAAGAAAAAAAGTCATAAAATCAATAATAATTAGTTATCAAATACTAGTAAAAAGATATTTTTGCTCATATTTCCATGAAAAGTGAAGAAGAAAAGTAAGAAAAAAAGTCATAAAATCAATAATAATTAGTTATCAAATACTAGTAAAAAAGATATTTTTGCTCATATTTCCATGAAAAGTGAAGAAGAAAAGTAAGAAAAAAAGTCATAAAATCAATAATAATTAGTTATCAAATACTAGTAAAAAAGATATTTTTGCTCATATTTCCATGAAAAGTGAAGAAGAAAAGTAAGAAAAAAAGTCATAAAATCAATAATAATTAGTTATCAAATACTAGTAAAAAAGATATTTTTGCTCATATTTCCATGAAAAGTGAAGAAGAAAAGTAAGAAAAAAAGTCATAAAATCAATAATAATTAGTTATCAAATACTAGTAAAAAAGATATTTTTGCTCATATTTCCATGAAAAGTGAAGAAGAAAAGTAAGAAAAAAAGTCATAAAATCAATAATAATTAGTTATCAAATACTAGTAAAAAAGATATTTTTGCTCATATTTCCATGAAAAGTGAAGAAGAAAAGTAAGAAAAAAAGTCATAAAATCAATAATAATTAGTTATCAAATACTAGTAAAAAAGATATTTTTGCTCATATTTCCATGAAAAGTGAAGAAGAAAAGTAAGAAAAAAAGTCATAAAATCAATAATAATTAGTTATCAAATACTAGTAAAGATATTTTTGCTCATATTTCCATGAAAAGTGAAGAAGAAAAGTAAGAAAAAAAGTCATAAAATCAATAATAATTAGTTATCAAATACTAGTTAAAGATATTTTTGCTCATATTTCCATGAAAAGTGAAGAAGAAAAGTAAGAAAAAAAGTCATAAAATCAATAATAATTAGTTATCAAATACTAGTAAAAAAGATATTTTTGCTCATATTTCCATGAAAAGTGAAGAAGAAAAGTAAGAAAAAAAAGTCATAAAATCAATAATAATTAGTTATCAAATACTAGTAAAAAAGATATTTTTGCTCATATTTCCATGAAAAGTGAAGAAGAAAAGTAAGAAAAAAAGTCATAAAATCAATAATAATTAGTTATCAAATACTAGTAAAAAAGATATTTTTGATCATATTTCCAGTATTTCAATAATAATTAGTTATCATAGTAAAAAAATATTTTCGCTCATATTTCCATGAAAAGTGAAGAAGAAAAGTAAGAAAAAAAGTCATAAAATCAATAATAATTAGTTATATACTAAAAAAAAGATATTTTTGCTCATACATGAAAAGTGAAGAAGAAAAGTAGGTCATAAAATCAATAATAATTAGATAAAAAAAGATATTTTTGCTCATATTTCCATGAAAAGTGAAGAAGAAAAGTAAGAAAAAAAGTCATAAAATCAATAATAATTAGTTATCAAATACTAGTAAAAAAGATATTTTTGCTCATATTTCCATGAAAAGTGAAGAAGAAAAGTAAGAAAAAAAGTCATAAAATCAATAATAATTAGTTATCAAATACTAGTAAAAAAGATATTTTTGCTCATATTTCCATGAAAAGTGAAGAAGAAAAGTAAGAAAAAAAGTCATAAATCAATAATAATTAGTTATCAAATACTAGTAAAAAAGATATTTTTGCTCATATTTCCATGAAAAGTGAAGAAGAAAAGTAAGAAAAAAAGTCATAAAATCAATAATAATTAGTTATCAAATACTAGTAAAAAAGATATTTTTGCTCATATTTCCATGAAAAGTGAAGAAGAAAAGTAAGAAAAAAAGTCATAAAATCAATAATAATTAGTTATCAAATACTAGTAAAAAAGATATTTTTGCTCATATTTCCATGAAAAGTGAAGAAGAAAAGTAAGAAAAAAAGTCATAAAATCAATAATAATTAGTTATCAAATACTAGTAAAAAAGATATTTTTGCTCATATTTCCATGAAAAGTGAAGAAGAAAAGTAAGAAAAAAAGTCATAAAATCAATAATAATTAGTTATCAAATACTAGTAAAAAAGATATTTTTGCTCATATTTCCATGAAAAGTGAAGAAGAAAAGTAAGAAAAAAAGTCATAAAATCAATAATAATTAGTTATCAAATACTAGTAAAAAAGATATTTTTGCTCATATTTTCCATGAAAAGTGAAGAAGAAAAGTAAGAAAAAAAGTCATAAAATCAATAATAATTAGTTATCAAATACTAGTAAAAAAGATATTTTTGCTCATATTTCCATGAAAAGTGAAGAAGAAAAGTAAGAAAAAAAGTCATAAAATCAATAATAATTAGTTATACTAGTAAAAAAGATATTTTTGCTCATATTTCCATGAAAAGTGAAGAAGAAAAGTAAGAAAAAAAGTCATAAAATCAATAATAATTAGTTATCAAATACTAGTAAAAAAGATATTTTTGCTCATATTTCCATGAAAAGTGAAGAAGAAAAAGTAAGAAAAAAAGTCATAAAATCAATAATAATTAGTTATCAAATACTAGTAAAAAAGATATTTTTGCTCATATTTCCATGAAAAGTGAAGAAGAAAAGTAAGAAAAAAAGTCATAAAATCAATAATAATTAGTTATCAAATACTAGTAAAAAAAGATATTTTTGCTCATATTTCCATGAAAAGTGAAGAAGAAAAAGTAAGAAAAAAAGTCATAAAATCAATAATAATTAGTTATCAAATACTAGTAAAAAAGATATTTTTTGCTCATATTTCCATGAAAAGTGAAGAAGAAAAGTAAGAAAAAAAGTCATAAAATCAATAATAATTAGTTATCAAATACTAGTAAAAAAGATATTTTTGCTCATATTTCCATGAAAAGTGAAGAAGAAAAGTAAGAAAAAAAAGTCATAAAATCAATAATAATTAGTTATCAAATACTAGTAAAAAAGATATTTTTGCTCATATTTCCATGAAAAGTGAAGAAGAAAAGTAAGAAAAAAAGTCATAAAATCAATAATAATTAGTTATCAAATACTAGTAAAAAAGATATTTTTGCTCATATTTCCATGAAAAGTGAAGAAGAAAAGTAAGAAAAAAAGTCATAAAATCAATAATAATTAGTTATCAAATACTAGTAAAAAAGATATTTTTGCTCATATTTCCATGAAAAGTGAAGAAGAAAAGTAAGAAAAAAAGTCATAAAATCAATAATAATTAGTTATCAAATACTAGTAAAAAAGATATTTTTGCTCATATTTCCATGAAAAGTGAAGAAGAAAAGTAAGAAAAAAAGTCATAAAATCAATAATAATTAGTATCAAATACTAATAAAAAAGATATTTTTGCTCATATTTCCATGAAAAGTGAAGAAGAAAAGTAAGAAAAAAAGTCATAAAATCAATAATAATTAGTTTATCAAATAGTAGTAAAGATATTTTTGCTCATATTTCCATGAAAAGTGAAGAAGAAAAGTAAGAAAAAAAGTCATAAAATCAATAATAATTAGTTATCAAATACTAGTAAAAAAGATATTTTTGCTCATATTTCCATGAAAAGTGAAGAAGAAAAGTAAGAAAAAAAGTCATAAAATCAATAATAATTAGTTATCAAATACTAGTAAAAAAGATATTTTTGCTCATATTTCCATGAAAAGTGAAGAAGAAAAGTAAGAAAAAAAAGTCATAAAATCAATAATAATTAGTTATCAAATACTAGTAAAAAAGATATTTTTGCTCATATTTCCATGAAAAGTGAAGAAGAAAAGTAAGAAAAAAAAGTCATAAAATCAATAATAATTAGTTATCAAATACTAGTAAAAAAGATACTTTTTGATCATATTTCCATGAAAAGTGAAGAAGAAAAGTAAGAAAAAAAGTCATAAAATCAATAATAATTAGTTATCAAATACTAGTAAAAAAGATATTTTTGCTCATATTTCATGAAAAGTGAAGAAGAAAAGTAAGAAAAAAAGTCATAAAATCAATAATAATTAGTTATCAAATACTAGTAAAAAAGATATTTTTGCAATATTTCCATGAAAAGTGAAGAAGAAAAGTAAGAAAAAAAGTCATAAAATCAATAATAATTAGTTATCAAATACTAGTAAAAAAGATATTTTTGCTCATATTTCCATGAAAAGTGAAGAAGAAAAGTAAGAAAAAAAGTCATAAAATCAGTTAATAAAGTTATCAAATACTAGTAAAAAAGATATTTTTGCTCATATTTCCATGAAAAGTGAAGAAGAAAAGTAAGAAAAAAAAGTCATAAAATCAATAATAATTAGTTATCAAATACTAGTAAAAAAGATATTTTTGCTCATATTTCCATGAAAAGTGAAGAAGAAAAGTAAGAAAAAAAGTCATAAAATCAATAATAATTAGTTATCAAATACTAGTAAAAAAGATATTTTTGCTCATATTTCCATGAAAAGTGAAGAAGAAAAGTAAGAAAAAAAAGTCATAAAATCAATAATAATTAGTTATCAAATACTAGTAAAAAAGATATTTTTTGCTCATATTTCCATGAAAAGTGAAGAAGAAAAGTAAGAAAAAAAGTCATAAAATCAATAATAATTAGTTATACTAGAAAAGATATTTTTGTATTTCCATGAAAAGTGAAGAAGAAAAGTAAGAAAAAAAGTCATAAAATCAATAATAATTAGTCTTCAAATACTAGTAAAAAAGATATTTTTGCTCATATTTCCATGAAAAGTGAAGAAGAAAAGTAAGAAAAAAAGTCATAAAATCAATAATAAATAGTCTTCTAATACAAGTAAAAAAGATATTTTTGCTCATATTTCCATGAAAAGCGAAGAAGAAAAGTAAGAAAAAAAGTCATAAAATCAATAATAATTAGTCTTCAAATACTAGTAAAAAAGATATTTTTGCTCATATTTCCATGAAAAGCGAAGAAGAAAAGTAAGAAAAAAAGTCATAAAATCAATAATAATTAGTCTTCAAATACTAGTAAAAAAGATATTTTTGCTCATATTTCCATGAAAAGCGAAGAAGAAAAGTAAGAAAAAAAGTCTTTCAATCAGTTAATAGTTAAGATATACTAGTAAAATAGATATTTTTGATTATATTTCCATGAAAAGTGAAGAAGAAAAGTAAGTAAAAAAAGTCATAAAATCAATAATAATTAGTTATCAAATACTAGTCAAAAAGATATTTTTGCTCATATTTCCATGAAAAGCAAAGAAGAAAAGTAAGAAAAAAAGTCATAAAATCAATAATAATTAGTTATCAAATACTAGTCAAAAAGATATTTTTGCTCATATTTCCATGAAAAGCAAAGAAGAAAAGTAAGAAAAAAAGTCATAAAATCAATAATAATTAGTTATCAAATACTAGTAAAGATATTTTTGCTCATATTTCCATGAAAAGTGAAGAAGAAAAGTAAGAAAAAAAGTCATAAAATCAATAATAATTAGTCTATCAAATACAAGTAAAGATATTTTTGCTCATATTTCCATGAAAAGTGAAGAAGAAAAGTAAAAAAAAAAGTCATGTTAAGATATACAATAATATATTTCCATGAAAAGTTATCAAATACTAGTAAAGATATTTTTGCTCATATTTCCATGAAAAGTGAAGAAGAAAAGTAAGAAAAAAAGTCATAAAATCAATAATAATTAGTTATCAAATACTAGTAAAAAAGATATTTTTGCTCATATTTCCATGAAAAGTGAAGAAGAAAAGTAAGAAAAAAAAGTCATAAAATCAATAATAATTAGTTATCAAATACTAGTAAAAAAGATATTTTTGCTCATATTTCCATGAAAAGTGAAGAAGAAAAGTAAGAAAAAAAAGTCATAAAATCAATAATAATTAGTTCAAATACTAGTAAAGATATTTTTGCTCATATTTCCATGAAAAGTGAAGAAGAAAAGTAAGAAAAAAAGTCATAAAATCAATAATAATTAGTTATCAAATACTAGTAAAGATATTTTTGCTCATATTTCCATGAAAAGTGAAGAAGAAAAGTAAGAAAAAAAGTCATAAAATCAATAATAATAGTCTTCAAATACTAGTAAAAAAGATATTTTTGCTCATATTTCCATGAAAAGTGAAGAAGAAAAGTAAGAAAAAAAGTCATAAAATCAATAATAATTAGTTATCAAATACTAGTAAAGATATTTTTGCTCATATTTCCATGAAAAGTGAAGAAGAAAAGTAAGAAAAAAAGTCATAAAATCAATAATAATTAGTTATCAAATACTAGTAAAGATATTTTTGCTCATATTTCCATGAAAAGTGAAGAAGAAAAGTAAGAAAAAAAGTCATAAAATCAATAATAATTAGTTATCAAATATTAGTAAAAAAGATATTTTTGCTCATATTTCCATGAAAAGTGAAGAAGAAAAGTAAGAAAAAAAGTCATAAAATCAATAATAATTAGTTATCAAATACTAGTAAAGATATTTTTGCTCATATTTCCATGAAAAGTGAAGAAGAAAAGTAAGAAAAAAAGTCATAAAATCAATAATAATTAGTTATCAAATACTAGTAAAGATATTTTTGCTCATATTTCCATGAAAAGTGAAGAAGAAAAGTAAGAAAAAAAGTCATAAAATCAATAATAATTAGTTATCAAATACTAGTAAAAAAGATATTTTTGCTCATATTTCCATGAAAAGTGAAGAAGAAAAGTAAGAAAAAAAGTCATAAAATCAATAATAATTAGTTATCAAATACTAGTAAAGATATTTTTGCTCATATTTCCATGAAAAGTGAAGAAGAAAAGTAAGAAAAAAAGTCATAAAATCAATAATAATTAGTTATCAAATACTAGTAAAAAGATATTTTTGCTCATATTTCCATGAAAAGTGAAGAAGAAAAGTAAGAAAAAAAGTCATAAAATCAATAATAATTAGTTATCAAATACTAGTAAAGATATTTTTGATTATATTTCCATGAAAAGTGAAGAAGAAAAGTAAGAAAAAAAGTCATAAAATCAATAATAATTAGTTATCAAATACTAGTCAAAAAGATATTTTGCTCATATTTCCATGAAAAGTGAAGAAGAAAAGTAAGAAAAAAAGTCATAAAATCAATAATAATTAGTTATCAAATACTAGTAAAGATATTTTTGATTATATTTCCATGAAAAGTGAAGAAGAAAAGTAAGAAAAAAAAGTCATAAAATCAATAATAATTAGTTATCAAATACTAGAAAAAAGATATTTTTGCTCATATTTCCATGAAAAGTGAAGAAGAAAAGTAAGAAAAAAAGTCATAAAATCAATAATAATTAGTTATCAAATACTAGTAAAGATATTTTTGCTCATATTTCCATGAAAAGTGAAGAAGAAAAGTAAGAAAAAAAGTCGATAAAATCAATAATAATTAGTTATCAAATACTAGTAAAAAAGATATTTTTGATTATATTTCCATGAAAAGTGAAGAAGAAAAGTAAGAAAAAAAGTCATAAAATCAATAATAATTAGTTATCAAATACTAGTAAAGATATTTTTGCTTATATTTCCATGAAAAGTGAAGAAGAAAAGCAAGAAAAAAAGTCATAAAATCAATAATAATTAGTTATCAAATACTAGTAAAAAAGATATTTTTGATTATATTTCCATGAAAAGTGAAGAAGAAAAGTAAGAAAAAAAGTCATAAAATCAATAATAATTAGTTATCAAATACTAGTAAAAAAGATATTTTTGCTCATATTTCCATGAAAAGTGAAGAAGAAAAGTAAGAAAAAAAGTCATAAAATCAATAATAATTAGTTATCTAATACTAGTAAAAAAGATATCTTTTGATTATATTTCCATGAAAAGTGAAGAAGAAAAGTAAGAAAAAAAGTCATAAAATCAATAATAATTAGTTATCAAATACTAGTAAAGATATTTTTGATTATATTTCCATGAAAAGTGAAGAAGAAAAGCAAGAAAAAAAGTCATAAAATCAATAATAATTAGTTATCAAATACTAGTAAAGATATTTTTGCTTATATTTCCATGAAAAGTGAAGAAGAAAAGTAAGAAAAAAAGTCATAAAATCAATAATAATTAGTTATCAAATACTAGTAAAAAAGATATTTTTGCTCATATTTCCATGAAAAGTGAAGAAGAAAAGTAAGAAAAAAAGTCATAAAATCAATAATAATTAGTTATCAAATACTAGTAAAAAAGATATTTTTGCTTATATTTCCATGAAAAAGTGAAGAAGAAAAGCAAGAAAAAAAAGTCATAAAATCAATAATAATTAGTTATCAAATACTAGTAAAAAGATATTTTTGATTATATTCTTATGAAAAGTGAAGAAGAAAAGTAAGAAAAAAAGTCATAAAATCAATAATAATTAGTTATCAAATACTAGTAAAAAAGATATTTTTGATTATATTTTATGAAAAGTGAAGAAGAAAAGTAAGAAAAAAAGTCATAAAATCAATAATAATTAGTTATCAAATACTAGTAAAAAAGATATTTTTGATTATATTTCCATGAAAGGTGAAGAAGAAAAGTAAGAAAAAAAGTCATAAAATCAATAATAATTAGTTATCAAATACTAGTAAAAAAGATATTTTTGATTATATTCTCCATGAAAAGTGAAGAAGAAAAGCAAGAAAAAAAGTCATAAAATCAATAATAATTAGTTATCAAATACTAGTAAAGATATTTTTGCTCATATTTCCATGAAAAGTGAAGAAGAAAAGTAAGAAAAAAAGTCATAAAATCAATAATAATTAGTTATCAAATACTAGTAAAAAAGATATTTTTGCTCATATTTCCATGAAAAGTGAAGAAGAAAAGTAAGAAAAAAAAGTCATAAAATCAATAATAATTAGTTTATCAAATACTAGTAAAAAAGATATTTTTGCTCATATTTCCATGAAAAGTGAAGAAGAAAAGTAAGAAAAAAAGTCATAAAATCAATAATAATTAGTTATCAAATACAAGTAAAAAGATATTTTTGATTATATTTCCATGAAAAGTGAAGAAGAAAAGTAAGAAAAAAAGTCATAAAATCAATAATAATTAGTTGTCAAATACTAGTAAAAAAGATATTTTTGATTATATTTCCATGAAAAGTGAAGAAGAAAAGTAAGAAAAAAAGTCATAAAATCAATAATAATTAGTTATCAAATACTAGTAAAAAAGATATTTTTTGCTTATATTTCCATGAAAAGTGAAGAAGAAAAGTAAGAAAAAAAGTCATAAAATCAATAATAATTAGTTATCAAATACTAGTAAAAGATATTTTTGCTTATATTTCCATGAAAAGTGAAGAAGAAAAGTAAGAAAAAAAGTCATAAAATCAATAATAATTAGTTATCAAATACTAGTAAAGATATTTTTGCTCATATTTCCATGAAAAGTGAAGAAGAAAAGTAAAAAAAAAAGTCATAAAATCAATAATAATTAGTTATCAAATACTAGTAAAGATATTTTTGCTCATATTTCCATGAAAAGTGAAGAAGAAAAGTAAGAAAAAAAGTCATAAAATCAATAATAATTAGTTATCAAATACTAGTAAAGATATTTTTGCTCATATTTCCATGAAAAGTGAAGAAGAAAAGTAAGAAAAAAAAGTCATAAAATCAATAATAATTAGTTATCAAATACTAGTAAAAAAGATATTTTTGCTTATATTTCCATGAAAAGTGAAGAAGAAAAGTAAGAAAAAAAGTCATAAAATCAATAATAATTAGTATCAAATACTAGTAAAGATATTTTTGATTATATTTCCATGAAAAGTGAAGAAGAAAAGTAAGAAAAAAAGTCATAAAATCAATAATAATTAGTTATCAAATACTAGTAAAGATATTTTTGCTCATATTTCCATGAAAAGTGAAGAAGAAAAGTAAGAAGAAAAAAGTCATAAAATCAATAATAATTAGTATCAAATACTAGTAAAGATATTTTTGCTCATATTTCCATGAAAAGTGAAGAAGAAAAGTAAGAAAAAAAGTCATAAAATCAATAATAATTAGTTATCAAATACTAGTAAAGATATTTTTTGCTTATATTTCCATGAAAAGTGAAGAAGAAAAGTAAGAAAAAAAGTCATAAAATCAATAATAATTAGTTATCAAATACTAGTAAAGATATTTTTGATTATATTTCCATGAAAAGTGAAGAAGAAAAGCAAGAAAAAAAGTCATAAAATCAATAATAATTAGTTATCAAATACAAGTAAAAAAGATATTTTTGCTTATATTTTATGAAAAGTGAAGAAGAAAAGTAAGAAAAAAAGTCATAAAATCAATAATAATTAGTTATCAAATACTAGTAAATTTTTGATTATATTTTTGCTCATTATTTCAAATACTATGAAAAAGTGATTATATTTCCAGAAGAAAAGTAAGAAAAAAAAGTCATAAAATCAATAATAATTAGTTATCTAATACTAGTAAAGATATTTTTGCTCATATTTCCATGAAAAAGTGAAGAAGAAAAGTAAGAAAAAAAGTCATAAAATCAATAATAATTAGTTATCAAATACTAGTAAAAATATTTTTGCTCATATTTCCATGAAAAGTGAAGAAGAAAAGTAAGAAAAAAAGTCATAAAATCAATAATAATTAGTTATCAAATACTAGTAAAGATATTTTTGCTCATATTTCCATGAAAAGTGAAGAAGAAAAGTAAGAAAAAAAGTCATAAAATCAATAATAATTAGTTATCAAATACTAGTAAAGATATTTTTGCTCATATTTCCATGAAAAGTGAAGAAGAAAAGTAAGAAAAAAAGTCATAAAATCAATAATAATTAGTTATCAAATACTAGTAAAAAAGATATTTTTGCTCATATTTCCATGAAAAGTGAAGAAGAAAAGTAAGAAAAAAAGTCATAAAATCAATAATAATTAGTTATCAAATACTAGTAAAGATATTTTTGCTCATATTTCCATGAAAAGTGAAGAAGAAAAGTAAGAAAAAAAGTCATAAAATCAATAATAATTAGTTATCAAATACTAGTAAAAAAGATATTTTTGCTCATATTTCCATGAAAAGTGAAGAAGAAAAGTAAGAAAAAAAGTCATAAAATCAATAATAATTAGTTATCAAATACTAGTAAAATTATATTTTTGCTCATATTTCCATGAAAAGTGAAGAAGAAAAGTAAGAAAAAAAAGTCATAAAATCAATAATAATTAGTTATCAAATACTAGTAAAAAAGATATTTTTGCTCATATTTCCATGAAAAGTGAAGAAGAAAAGTAAGAAAAAAAAGTCATAAAATCAATAATAATTAGTTATAATACTAGTAAAGATATTTTTGTTATATTTCCATGAAAAGTGAAGAAGAAAAGTAAGAAAAAAAGTCATAAAATCAATAATAATTAGTTATCAAATACTAGTAAAGATATTTTTGATCATATTTCCATGAAAAGTGAAGAAGAAAAGTAAGAAAAAAAGTCATAAAATCAATAATAATTAGTTATCAAATACTAGTAAAAAAGATATTTTTGATTATATTTCCATGAAAAGTGAAGAAGAAAAGTAAGAAAAAAAGTCATAAAATCAATAATAATTAGTTATCAAATACTAGTAAAAAAGATATTTTTGCTCATATTTCCATGAAAAGTGAAGAAGAAAAGTAAGAAAAAAAGTCATAAAATCAATAATAATTAGTTATCAAATACTAGTAAAAAAGATATTTTTGCTCATATTTCCATGAAAAGTGAAGAAGAAAAGTAAGAAAAAAAGTCATAAAATCAATAATAATTAGTTATCAAATACTAGTAAAAAAGATATTTTTGCTCATATTTCCATGAAAAGTGAAGAAGAAAAGTAAGAAAAAAAGTCATAAAATCAATAATAATTAGTTATCAAATACTAGTAAAAAAGATATTTTTGCTCATATTTCCATGAAAAGTGAAGAAGAAAAGTAAGAAAAAAAGTCATAAAATCAATAATAATTAGTTATCAAATACTAGTAAAAAAGATATTTTTGCTCATATTTCCATGAAAAGTGAAGAAGAAAAGTAAGAAAAAAAGTCATAAAATCAATAATAATTAGTTATCAAATACTAGTAAAGATATTTTTGCTCATATTTCCATGAAAAGTGAAGAAGAAAAGTAAGAAAAAAAAGTCATAAAATCAATAATAATTAGTTATCAAATACTAGTAAAAAAGATATTTTTGCTCATATTTCCATGAAAAGTGAAGAAGAAAAGTAAGAAAAAAAGTCATAAAATCAATAATAATTAGTTATCAAATACTAGTAAAAAAGATATTTTTGCTCATATTTCCATGAAAAGTGAAGAAGAAAAGTAAGAAAAAAAGTCATAAAATCAATAATAATTAGTTATCAAATACTAGTAAAAAAGATATTTTTGCTCATATTTCCATGAAAAGTGAAGAAGAAAAGTAAGAAAAAAAGTCATAAAATCAATAATAATTAGTTATCAAATACTAGTAAAAAAGATATTTTTGCTTATATTTCCATGAAAAGTGAAGAAGAAAAGTAAGAAAAAAAGTCATAAAATCAATAATAATTAGTTATCAAATACTAGTAAAAAAGATATTTTTGCTCATATTTCCATGAAAAGTGAAGAAGAAAAGTAAGAAAAAAAGTCATAAAATCAATAATAATTAGTTATCAAATACTAGTAAAAAAGATATTTTTGCTCATATTTCCATGAAAAGTGAAGAAGAAAAGTAAGAAAAAAAGTCATAAAATCAATAATAATTAGTTATCAAATACTAGTAAAAAAGATATTTTTTGCTCATATTTCCATGAAAAGTGAAGAAGAAAAGTAAGAAAAAAAGTCATAAAATCAATAATAATTAGTTATCAAATACTAGTAAAAAAGATATTTTTGCTCATATTTCCATGAAAAGTGAAGAAGAAAAGTAAGAAAAAAAGTCATAAAATCAATAATAATTAGTTATCAAATACTAGTAAAGATATTTTTGATTATATTTCCATGAAAAGTGAAGAAGAAAAGTAAGAAAAAAAGTCATAAAATCAATAATAATTAGTTATCAAATACTAGTAAAAAAGATATTTTTGCTCATATTTCCATGAAAAGTGAAGAAGAAAAGTAAGAAAAAAAGTCATAAAATCAATAATAATTAGTTATCAAATACTAGTAAAAAAGATATTTTTGATTATATTTCCATGAAAAGTGAAGAAGAAAAGTAAGAAAAAAAGTCATAAAATCAATAATAATTAGTTATCAAATACTAGTAAAAAAGATATTTTTGATTATATTTCCATGAAAAGTGAAGAAGAAAAGTAAGAAAAAAAGTCATAAAATCAATAATAATTAGTTATCAAATACTAGTAAAGATATTTTTGATTATATTTCCATGAAAAGTGAAGAAGAAAAGTAAGAAAAAAAGTCATAAAATCAATAATAATTAGTTATCAAATACTAGTAAAGATATTTTTGATTATATTTCCATGAAAAGTGAAGAAGAAAAGTAAGAAAAAAAGTCATAAAATCAATAATAATTAGTTATCAAATACTAGTAAAGATATTTTTGCTCATATTTCCATGAAAAGTGAAGAAGAAAAGTAAGAAAAAAAGTCATAAAATCAATAATAATTAGTTATCAAATACTAGTAAAAAAGATATTTTTGATTATATTTCCATGAAAAGTGAAGAAGAAAAGTAAGAAAAAAAGTCATAAAATCAATAATAATTAGTTATCAAATACTAGTAAAAAAGATATTTTTGCTTATATTTCCATGAAAAGTGAAGAAGAAAAGTAAGAAAAAAAAGTCATAAAATCAATAATAATTAGTTATCAAATACTAGTAAAAAAGATATTTTTGCTTATATTTCCATGAAAAGTGAAGAAGAAAAGTAAGAAAAAAAGTCATAAAATCAATAATAATTAGTTATCAAATACTAGTAAAAAAGATATTTTTGATTATATTTCCATGAAAAGTGAAGAAGAAAAGTAAGAAAAAAAGTCATAAAATCAATAATAATTAGTTATCAAATACTAGTAAAAAAGATATTTTTGATCATATTTCCATGAAAAGTGAAGAAGAAAAGTAAGAAAAAAAGTCATAAAATCAATAATAATTAGTTATCAAATACTAGTAAAGATATTTTTGATTATATTTCCATGAAAAGTGAAGAAGAAAAGTAAGAAAAAAAGTCATAAAATCAATAATAATTAGTTATCAAATACTAGTAAAGATATTTTTGCTCATATTTCCATGAAAAGTGAAGAAGAAAAGTAAGAAAAAAAGTCATAAAATCAATAATAATTAGTTATCAAATACTAGTAAAGATATTTTTGCTTATATTTCCATGAAAAGTGAAGAAGAAAAGTAAGAAAAAAAGTCATAAAATCAATAATAATTAGTTATCAAATACTAGTAAAGATATTTTTGCTCATATTTCCATGAAAAGTGAAGAAGAAAAGTAAGAAAAAAAGTCATAAAATCAATAATAATTAGTTATCAAATCACTAGTAAAAAAGATATTTTTGCTTATATTTCCATGAAAAGTGAAGAAGAAAAGTAAGAAAAAAAGTCATAAAATCAATAATAATTAGTTATCAAATACTAGTAAAGATATTTTTGCTCATATTTCCATGAAAAGTGAAGAAGAAAAGTAAGAAAAAAAGTCATAAAATCAATAATAATTAGTTATCAAATACTAGTAAAGATATTTTTGCTCATATTTCCATGAAAAGTGAAGAAGAAAAGTAAGAAAAAAAGTCATAAAATCAATAATAATTAGTTATCAAATACTAGTAAAAAAGATATTTTTGATTATATTTCCATGAAAAGTGAAGAAGAAAAGTAAGAAAAAAAGTCATAAAATCAATAATAATTAGTTATCAAATACTAGTAAAAAAGATATTTTTGATCATATTTCCATGAAAAGTGAAGAAGAAAAGTAAGAAAAAAAGTCATAAAATCAATAATAATTAGTTATCAAATACTAGTAAAGATATTTTTGATTATATTTCCATGAAAAGTGAAGAAGAAAAGTAAGAAAAAAAGTCATAAAATCAATAATAATTAGTTATCAAATACTAGTAAAGATATTTTTGATTATATTTCCATGAAAAGTGAAGAAGAAAAGTAAGAAAAAAAGTCATAAAATCAATAATAATTAGTTATCAAATACTAGTAAAGATATTTTTGCTCATATTTCCATGAAAAGTGAAGAAGAAAAGTAAGAAAAAAAGTCATAAAATCAATAATAATTAGTTATCAAATACTAGTAAAGATATTTTTGATTATATTTCCATGAAAAGTGAAGAAGAAAAGTAAGAAAAAAAGTCATAAAATCAATAATAATTAGTTATCAAATACTAGTAAAAAAGATATTTTTGCTCATATTTCCATGAAAAGTGAAGAAGAAAAGTAAGAAAAAAAGTCATAAAATCAATAATAATTAGTTATCAAATACTAGTAAAAAAGATATTTTTGCTTATATTTCCATGAAAAGTGAAGAAGAAAAGTAAGAAAAAAAGTCATAAAATCAATAATAATTAGTTATCAAATACTAGTAAAAAAGATATTTTTGATCATATTTCCATGAAAAGTGAAGAAGAAAAGTAAGAAAAAAAGTCATAAAATCAATAATAATTAGTTATCAAATACTAGTAAAGATATTTTTGCTCATATTTCCATGAAAAGTGAAGAAGAAAAGTAAGAAAAAAAGTCATAAAATCAATAATAATTAGTTATCAAATACTAGTAAAAAAGATATTTTTGATTATATTTCCATGAAAAGTGAAGAAGAAAAGTAAGAAAAAAAGTCATAAAATCAATAATAATTAGTTATCAAATACTAGTAAAGATATTTTTGCTTATATTTCCATGAAAAGTGAAGAAGAAAAGTAAGAAAAAAAGTCATAAAATCAATAATAATTAGTTATCAAATACTAGTAAAGATATTTTTGATCATATTTCCATGAAAAGTGAAGAAGAAAAGTAAGAAAAAAAGTCATAAAATCAATAATAATTAGTTATACTAGTAAAGATATTTTTGATCATATTTCCATGAAAAGTGAAGAAGAAAAGTAAGAAAAAAAGTCATAAAATCAATAATAATTAGTTATCAAATACTAGTAAAGATATTTTTGCTCATATTTCCATGAAAAGTGAAGAAGAAAAGTAAGAAAAAAAGTCATAAAATCAATAATAATTAGTTATCAAATACTAGTAAAGATATTTTTGATTATATTTCCATGAAAAGTGAAGAAGAAAAGTAAGAAAAAAAGTCATAAAATCAATAATAATTAGTTATCAAATACTAGTAAAGATATTTTTGATTATATTTCCATGAAAAGTGAAGAAGAAAAGTAAGAAAAAAAAGTCATAAAATCAATAATAATTAGTTATCAAATACTAGTAAAAAAGATATTTTTGCTCATATTTCCATGAAAAGTGAAGAAGAAAAGTAAGAAAAAAAGTCATAAAATCAATAATAATTAGTTATCAAATACTAGTAAAAAAGATATTTTTGCTCATATTTCCATGAAAAGTGAAGAAGAAAAGTAAGAAAAAAAGTCATAAAATCAATAATAATTAGTTATCAAATACTAGTAAAAAAGATATTTTTGATTATATTTCCATGAAAAGTGAAGAAGAAAAGTAAGAAAAAAAGTCATAAAATCAATAATAATTAGTTATCAAATACTAGTAAAAAAGATATTTTTGCTCATATTTCCATGAAAAGTGAAGAAGAAAAGTAAGAAAAAAAGTCATAAAATCAATAATAATTAGTTATCAAATACTAGTAAAGATATTTTTGCTCATATTTCCATGAAAAGTGAAGAAGAAAAGTAAGAAAAAAAGTCATAAAATCAATAATAATTAGTTATCAAATACTAGTAAAAAAGATATTTTTGCTCATATTTCCATGAAAAGTGAAGAAGAAAAGTAAGAAAAAAAGTCATAAAATCAATAATAATTAGTTATCAAATACTAGTAAAAAAGATATTTTTGCTCATATTTCCATGAAAAGTGAAGAAGAAAAGTAAGAAAAAAAGTCATAAAATCAATAATAATTAGTTATCAAATACTAGTAAAGATATTTTTGATTATATTTCCATGAAAAGTGAAGAAGAAAAGTAAGAAAAAAAGTCATAAAATCAATAATAATTAGTTATCAAATACTAGTAAAGATATTTTTGCTTATATTTCCATGAAAAGTGAAGAAGAAAAGTAAGAAAAAAAGTCATAAAATCAATAATAATTAGTTATCAAATACTAGTAAAAAAGATATTTTTGCTATATTTCCATGAAAAGTGAAGAAGAAAAGTAAGAAAAAAAGTCATAAAATCAATAATAATTAGTTATCAAATACTAGTAAAAAAGATATTTTTGCTTATATTTCCATGAAAAGTGAAGAAGAAAAGTAAGAAAAAAAGTCATAAAATCAATAATAATTAGTTATCAAATACTAGTAAAGATATTTTTGCTCATATTTCCATGAAAAGTGAAGAAGAAAAGTAAGAAAAAAAGTCATAAAATCAATAATAATTAGTTATCAAATACTAGTAAAAAAGATATTTTTGCTCATATTTCCATGAAAAGTGAAGAAGAAAAGTAAGAAAAAAAGTCATAAAATCAATAATAATTAGTTATCAAATACTAGTAAAAAAGATATTTTTGATTATATTTCCATGAAAAGTGAAGAAGAAAAGTAAGAAAAAAAGTCATAAAATCAATAATAATTAGTTATCAAATACTAGTAAAGATATTTTTGATTATATTTCCATGAAAAGTGAAGAAGAAAAGTAAGAAAAAAAGTCATAAAATCAATAATAATTAGTTATCAAATACTAGTAAAGATATTTTTGCTCATATTTCCATGAAAAGTGAAGAAGAAAAGTAAGAAAAAAAGTCATAAAATCAATAATAATTAGTTATCAAATACTAGTAAAAAAGATATTTTTGCTCATATTTCCATGAAAAGTGAAGAAGAAAAGTAAGAAAAAAAGTCATAAAATCAATAATAATTAGTTATCAAATACTAGTAAAGATATTTTTGCTCATATTTCCATGAAAAGTGAAGAAGAAAAGTAAGAAAAAAAGTCATAAAATCAATAATAATTAGTTATCAAATACTAGTAAAGATATTTTTGCTCATATTTCCATGAAAAGTGAAGAAGAAAAGTAAGAAAAAAAGTCATAAAATCAATAATAATTAGTTATCAAATACTAGTAAAGATATTTTTGCTCATATTTCCATGAAAAGTGAAGAAGAAAAGTAAGAAAAAAAGTCATAAAATCAATAATAATTAGTTATCAAATACTAGTAAAAAAGATATTTTTGCTCATATTTCCATGAAAAGTGAAGAAGAAAAGTAAGAAAAAAAGTCATAAAATCAATAATAATTAGTTATCAAATACTAGTAAAGATATTTTTGCTCATATTTCCATGAAAAGTGAAGAAGAAAAGTAAGAAAAAAAGTCATAAAATCAATAATAATTAGTTATCAAATACTAGTAAAAAAGATATTTTTGCTCATATTTCCATGAAAAGTGAAGAAGAAAAGTAAGAAAAAAAGTCATAAAATCAATAATAATTAGTTATCAAATACTAGTAAAAAAGATATTTTTGCTCATATTTCCATGAAAAGTGAAGAAGAAAAGTAAGAAAAAAAGTCATAAAATCAATAATAATTAGTTATCAAATACTAGTAAAGATATTTTTGCTCATATTTCCATGAAAAGTGAAGAAGAAAAGTAAGAAAAAAAGTCATAAAATCAATAATAATTAGTTATCAAATACTAGTAAAGATATTTTTGCTCATATTTCCATGAAAAGTGAAGAAGAAAAGTAAGAAAAAAAGTCATAAAATCAATAATAATTAGTTATCAAATACTAGTAAAGATATTTTTGCTCATATTTCCATGAAAAGTGAAGAAGAAAAGTAAGAAAAAAAGTCATAAAATCAATAATAATTAGTTATCAAATACTAGTAAAAAAGATATTTTTGCTCATATTTCCATGAAAAGTGAAGAAGAAAAGTAAGAAAAAAAGTCATAAAATCAATAATAATTAGTTATCAAATACTAGTAAAGATATTTTTGCTCATATTTCCATGAAAAGTGAAGAAGAAAAGTAAGAAAAAAAAGTCATAAAATCAATAATAATTAGTTATCAAATACTAGTAAAGATATTTTTGCTCATATTTCCATGAAAAGTGAAGAAGAAAAGTAAGAAAAAAAGTCATAAAATCAATAATAATTAGTTATCAAATACTAGTAAAGATATTTTTGCTCATATTTCCATGAAAAGTGAAGAAGAAAAGTAAGAAAAAAAGTCATAAAATCAATAATAATTAGTTATCAAATACTAGTAAAGATATTTTTGCTCATATTTCCATGAAAAGTGAAGAAGAAAAGTAAGAAAAAAAGTCATAAAATCAATAATAATTAGTTATCAAATACTAGTAAAAAAGATATTTTTGCTCATATTTCCATGAAAAGTGAAGAAGAAAAGTAAGAAAAAAAAGTCATAAAATCAATAATAATTAGTTATCAAATACTAGTAAAGATATTTTTGCTCATATTTCCATGAAAAGTGAAGAAGAAAAGTAAGAAAAAAAGTCATAAAATCAATAATAATTAGTTATCAAATACTAGTAAAGATATTTTTGCTCATATTTCCATGAAAAGTGAAGAAGAAAAGTAAGAAAAAAAGTCATAAAATCAATAATAATTAGTTATCAAATACTAGTAAAGATATTTTTGCTCATATTTCCATGAAAAGTGAAGAAGAAAAGTAAGAAAAAAAGTCATAAAATCAATAATAATTAGTTATCAAATACTAGTAAAGATATTTTTGCTCATATTTCCATGAAAAGTGAAGAAGAAAAGTAAGAAAAAAAGTCATAAAATCAATAATAATTAGTTATCAAATACTAGTAAAGATATTTTTGCTCATATTTCCATGAAAAGTGAAGAAGAAAAGTAAGAAAAAAAGTCATAAAATCAATAATAATTAGTTATCAAATACTAGTAAAAAAGATATTTTTGATCATATTTCCATGAAAAGTGAAGAAGAAAAGTAAGAAAAAAAGTCATAAAATCAATAATAATTAGTTATCAAATACTAGTAAAAAAAGATATTTTTGCTCATATTTCCATGAAAAGTGAAGAAGAAAAGTAAGAAAAAAAGTCATAAAATCAATAATAATTAGTTATCAAATACTAGTAAAGATATTTTTGCTCATATTTCCATGAAAAGTGAAGAAGAAAAGTAAGAAAAAAAGTCATAAAATCAATAATAATTAGTTATCAAATACTAGTAAAGATATTTTTGCTCATATTTCCATGAAAAGTGAAGAAGAAAAGTAAGAAAAAAAGTCATAAAATCAATAATAATTAGTTATCAAATACTAGTAAAGATATTTTTGCTCATATTTCCATGAAAAGTGAAGAAGAAAAGTAAGAAAAAAAGTCATAAAATCAATAATAATTAGTTATCAAATACTAGTAAAAAAGATATTTTTGCTCATATTTCCATGAAAAGTGAAGAAGAAAAGTAAGAAAAAAAGTCATAAAATCAATAATAATTAGTTATCAAATACTAGTAAAGATATTTTTGCTCATATTTCCATGAAAAGTGAAGAAGAAAAGTAAGAAAAAAAGTCATAAAATCAATAATAATTAGTTATCAAATACTAGTAAAGATATTTTTGCTCATATTTCCATGAAAAGTGAAGAAGAAAAGTAAGAAAAAAAGTCATAAAATCAATAATAATTAGTTATCAAATACTAGTAAAAAAGATATTTTTGCTCATATTTCCATGAAAAGTGAAGAAGAAAAGTAAGAAAAAAAAGTCATAAAATCAATAATAATTAGTTATCAAATACTAGTAAAAAAGATATTTTTGCTCATATTTCCATGAAAAGTGAAGAAGAAAAGTAAGAAAAAAAGTCATAAAATCAATAATAATTAGTTATCAAATACTAGTAAAGATATTTTTGCTCATATTTCCATGAAAAGTGAAGAAGAAAAGTAAGAAAAAAAGTCATAAAATCAATAATAATTAGTTATCAAATACTAGTAAAAAAGATATTTTTGCTCATATTTCCATGAAAAGTGAAGAAGAAAAGTAAGAAAAAAAGTCATAAAATCAATAATAATTAGTTATCAAATACTAGTAAAGATATTTTTGATTATATTTCCATGAAAAGTGAAGAAGAAAAGTAAGAAAAAAAGTCATAAAATCAATAATAATTAGTTATCAAATACTAGTAAAAAAGATATTTTTGCTCATATTTCCATGAAAAGTGAAGAAGAAAAGTAAGAAAAAAAGTCATAAAATCAATAATAATTAGTTATCAAATACTAGTAAAGATATTTTTGCTTATATTTCCATGAAAAGTGAAGAAGAAAAGTAAGAAAAAAAGTCATAAAATCAATAATAATTAGTTATCAAATACTAGTAAAGATATTTTTGCTCATATTTCCATGAAAAGTGAAGAAGAAAAGTAAGAAAAAAAGTCATAAAATCAATAATAATTAGTTATCAAATACATGAAAGTAGTAAGAAAAAAAGTCATATTAATAATTAGTTATCAAATACTAGTAAAGATATTTTTTCATATTTCCATGAAAAGTGAAGAAGAAAAGTAAGAAAAAAAGTCATAAAATCAATAATAATTAGTTATCAAATACTAGTAAAAAGATATTTTTGCTCATATTTCCATGAAAAGTAGTAAGAAAAAAAGATATTTACTAGTGATATTCATATTTCCATGAAAAGTGAAGAAGAAAAGTAAGAAAAAAAGTCATAAAATCAATAATAATTAGTTATCAAATTAGTTATCAATAATAATTAGTTATCAAATACTAGTAAAGATATTTTTGCTCATATTTCCATGAAAAGTGAAGAAGAAAAGTAAGAAAAAAAGTCATAAAATCAATAATAATTAGTATCAAATACTAGTAAAGATAATATTTCCATGAAAAGTGAAGAAGAAAAGTAAGAAAAAAAGATTAGTTATCAAATACTAGTCAAATACTAGTAAAGATATTTTTTCATATTTCCATGAAAAGTGAAGAAGAAAAGTAAGAAAAAAAGTCATAAAATCAATAATAATTAGTTATCAAATACTAGTAAAGATATTTTTGATTATATTTCCATGAAAAGTGAAGAAGAAAAGTAAGAAAAAAAGTCATAAAATCAATAATAATTAGTTATCAAATACTAGTAAAGATATTTTTGATTATATTTCCATGAAAAGTGAAGAAGAAAAGTAAGAAAAAAAGTCATAAAATCAATAATAATTAGTTATCAAATACTAGTAAAGATATTTTTGATTATATTTCCATGAAAAGTGAAGAAGAAAAGTAAGAAAAAAAGTCATAAAATCAATAATAATTAGTTATCAAATACTAGTAAAGATATTTTTGATTATATTTTATGAAAAGTGAAGAAGAAAAGTAAGAAAAAAAGTCATAAAATCTAATAATAATTAGTTATCAAATACTTTTTCTTATTTTTTCTTCACTTTTCATGGAAATATGAGCAAAAATATCTTTACTAGTATTTGATAACTAATTATTATTGATTTTATGACTTTTTTTCTTACTTTTCTTCTTCACTTTTCATGGAAATATGAGCAAAAATATCTTTACTAGTATTTGATAACTAATTATTATTGATTTTATGACTTTTTTTCTTACTTTTCTTCTTCACTTTTCATGGAAATATGAGCAAAAATATCTTTACTAGTATTTGATAACTAATTATTATTGATTTTATGACTTTTTTTCTTACTTTTCTTCTTCACTTTTCATGGAAATATGAGCAAAAATATCTTTTTTACTAGTATTTGATAACTAATTATTATTGATTTTATGACTTTTTTTCTTACTTTTCTTCTTCACTTTTCATGGAAATATGAGCAAAAATATCTTTTTTACTAGTATTTGATAACTAATTATTATTGATTTTATGACTTTTTTTCTTACTTTTCTTCTTCACTTTTCATGGAAATATGAGCAAAAATATCTTTTTTACTAGTATTTGATAACTAATTATTATTGATTTTATGACTTTTTTTCTTACTTTTCTTCTTCACTTTTCATGGAAATATGAGCAAAAATATCTTTACTAGTATTTGATAACTAATTATTATTGATTTTATGACTTTTTTTCTTACTTTTCTTCTTCACTTTTCATGGAAATATGAGCAAAAATATCTTTTTTACTAGTATTTGATAACTAATTATTATTGATTTTATGACTTTTTTTCTTACTTTTCTTCTTCACTTTTCATGGAAATATGAGCAAAAATATCTTTTTTACTAGTATTTGATAACTAATTATTATTGATTTTATGACTTTTTTTCTTACTTTTCTTCTTCACTTTTCATGGAAATATGAGCAAAAATATCTTTACTAGTATTTGATAACTAATTATTATTGATTTTATGACTTTTTTTCTTACTTTTCTTCTTCACTTTTCATGGAAATATGAGCAAAAATATCTTTTTTACTAGTATTTGATAACTAATTATTATTGATTTTATGACTTTTTTTCTTACTTTTCTTCTTCACTTTTCATGGAAATATGAGCAAAAATATCTTTTTTACTAGTATTTGATAACTAATTATTATTGATTTTATGACTTTTTTTCTTACTTTTCTTCTTCACTTTTCATGGAAATATGAGCAAAAATATCTTTTTTACTAGTATTTGATAACTAATTATTATTGATTTTATGACTTTTTTTCTTACTTTTCTTCTTCACTTTTCATGGAAATATGAGCAAAAATATCTTTTTTACTAGTATTTGATAACTAATTATTATTGATTTTATGACTTTTTTTCTTACTTTTCTTCTTCACTTTTCATGGAAATATGAGCAAAAATATCTTTACTAGTATTTGATAACTAATTATTATTGATTTTATGACTTTTTTTCTTACTTTTCTTCTTCACTTTTCATGGAAATATGAGCAAAAATATCTTTACTAGTATTTGATAACTAATTATTATTGATTTTATGACTTTTTTTCTTACTTTTCTTCTTCACTTTTCATGGAAATATGAGCAAAAATATCTTTTTTACTAGTATTTGATAACTAATTATTATTGATTTTATGACTTTTTTTCTTACTTTTCTTCTTCACTTTTCATGGAAATATGAGCAAAAATATCTTTTTTACTAGTATTTGATAACTAATTATTATTGATTTTATGACTTTTTTTCTTACTTTTCTTCTTCACTTTTCATGGAAATATGAGCAAAAATATCTTTTTTACTAGTATTTGATAACTAATTATTATTGATTTTATGACTTTTTTTCTTACTTTTCTTCTTCACTTTTCATGGAAATATGAGCAAAAATATCTTTTTTACTAGTATTTGATAACTAATTATTATTGATTTTATGACTTTTTTTCTTACTTTTCTTCTTCACTTTTCATGGAAATATGAGCAAAAATATCTTTTTTACTAGTATTTGATAACTAATTATTATTGATTTTATGACTTTTTTTCTTACTTTTCTTCTTCACTTTTCATGGAAATATGAGCAAAAATATCTTTTTTACTAGTATTTGATAACTAATTATTATTGATTTTATGACTTTTTTTCTTACTTTTCTTCTTCACTTTTCATGGAAATATGAGCAAAAATATCTTTTTTACTAGTATTTGATAACTAATTATTATTGATTTTATGACTTTTTTTCTTACTTTTCTTCTTCACTTTTCATGGAAATATGAGCAAAAATATCTTTTTTACTAGTATTTGATAACTAATTATTATTGATTTTATGACTTTTTTTCTTACTTTTCTTCTTCACTTTTCATGGAAATATGAGCAAAAATATCTTTTTTACTAGTATTTGATAACTAATTATTATTGATTTTATGACTTTTTTTCTTACTTTTCTTCTTCACTTTTCATGGAAATATGAGCAAAAATATCTTTACTAGTATTTGATAACTAATTATTATTGATTTTATGACTTTTTTTCTTACTTTTCTTCTTCACTTTTCATGGAAATATGAGCAAAAATATCTTTTTTACTAGTATTTGATAACTAATTATTATTGATTTTATGACTTTTTTTCTTACTTTTCTTCTTCACTTTTCATGGAAATATGAGCAAAAATATCTTTTTTACTAGTATTTGATAACTAATTATTATTGATTTTATGACTTTTTTTCTTACTTTTCTTCTTCACTTTTCATGGAAATATGAGCAAAAATATCTTTTTTACTAGTATTTGATAACTAATTATTATTTATTTTATGACTTTTTTCTTACTTTTCTTCTTCACTTTTCATGGAAATATGAGCAAAAATATCTTTACTAGTATTTGATAACTAATTATTATTGATTTTATGACTTTTTTTTCTTACTTTTCTTCTTCACTTTTCATGGAAATATGAGCAAAAATATCTTTACTAGTATTTGATAACTAATTATTATTGATTTTATGACTTTTTTTCTTACTTTTCTTCTTCACTTTTCATGGAAATATGAGCAAAAATATCTTTACTAGTATTTGATAACTAATTATTATTGATTTTATGACTTTTTTTCTTACTTTTCTTCTTCACTTTTCATGGAAATATGAGCAAAAATATCTTTACTAGTATTTGATAACTAATTATTATTGATTTTATGACTTTTTTTCTTACTTTTCTTCTTCACTTTTCATGGAAATATGAGCAAAAATATCTTTACTAGTATTTGATAACTAATTATTATTGATTTTATGACTTTTTTTCTTACTTTTCTTCTTCACTTTTCATGGAAATATGAGCAAAAATATCTTTACTAGTATTTGATAACTAATTATTATTGATTTTATGACTTTTTTTCTTACTTTTCTTCTTCACTTTTCATGGAAATATGAGCAAAAATATCTTTACTAGTATTTGATAACTAATTATTATTGATTTTATGACTTTTTTTCTTACTTTTCTTCTTCACTTTTCATGGAAATATGAGCAAAAATATCTTTTTTACTAGTATTTGATAACTAATTATTATTGATTTTATGACTTTTTTTCTTACTTTTCTTCTTCACTTTTCATGGAAATATGAGCAAAAATATCTTTTTTACTAGTATTTGATAACTAATTATTATTGATTTTATGACTTTTTTTCTTACTTTTCTTCTTCACTTTTCATGGAAATATGAGCAAAAATATCTTTACTAGTATTTGATAACTAATTATTATTTATTTTATGACTTTTTTTCTTACTTTTCTTCTTCACTTTTCATGGAAATATGAGCAAAAATATCTTTACTAGTATTTGATAACTAATTATTATTGATTTTATGACTTTTTTTCTTACTTTTCTTCTTCACTTTTCATGGAAATATGAGCAAAAATATCTTTACTAGTATTTGATAACTAATTATTATTGATTTTATGACTTTTTTTCTTACTTTTCTTCTTCACTTTTCATGGAAATATGAGCAAAAATATCTTTACTAGTATTTGATAACTAATTATTATTGATTTTATGACTTTTTTTCTTACTTTTCTTCTTCACTTTTCATGGAAATATGAGCAAAAATATCTTTTTACTAGTATTTGATAACTAATTATTATTGATTTTATGACTTTTTTTCTTACTTTTCTTCTTCACTTTTCATGGAAATATGAGCAAAAATATCTTTTTTACTAGTATTTGATAACTAATTATTATTGATTTTATGACTTTTTTTCTTACTTTTCTTCTTCACTTTTCATGGAAATATGAGCAAAAATATCTTTTTTACTAGTATTTGATAACTAATTATTATTGATTTTATGACTTTTTTTCTTACTTTTCTTCTTCACTTTTCATGGAAATATGAGCAAAAATATCTTTTTTACTAGTATTTGATAACTAATTATTATTGATTTTATGACTTTTTTTCTTACTTTTCTTCTTCACTTTTCATGGAAATATGAGCAAAAATATCTTTACTAGTATTTGATAACTAATTATTATTGATTTTATGACTTTTTTTCTTACTTTTCTTCTTCACTTTTCATGGAAATATGAGCAAAAATATCTTTACTAGTATTTGATAACTAATTATTATTGATTTTATGACTTTTTTTCTTACTTTTCTTCTTCACTTTTCATGGAAATATGAGCAAAAATATCTTTTTTACTAGTATTTGATAACTAATTATTATTGATTTTATGACTTTTTTTCTTACTTTTCTTCTTCACTTTTCATGGAAATATGAGCAAAAATATCTTTTTACTAGTATTTGATAACTAATTATTATTGATTTTATGACTTTTTTTCTTACTTTTCTTCTTCACTTTTCATGGAAATATGAGCAAAAATATCTTTTTTACTAGTATTTGATAACTAATTATTATTTATTTTATGACTTTTTTTCTTACTTTTCTTCTTCACTTTTCATGGAAATATGAGCAAAAATATCTTTTTACTAGTATTTGATAACTAATTATTATTGATTTTATGACTTTTTTTCTTACTTTTCTTCTTCACTTTTCATGGAAATATGAGCAAAAATATCTTTTTTACTAGTATTTGATAACTAATTATTATTTATTTTATGACTTTTTTTCTTACTTTTCTTCTTCACTTTTCATGGAAATATGAGCAAAAATATCTTTACTAGTATTTGATAACTAATTATTATTGATTTTATGACTTTTTTTCTTACTTTTCTTCTTCACTTTTCATGGAAATATGAGCAAAAATATCTTTTTTACTAGTATTTGATAACTAATTATTATTGATTTTATGACTTTTTTTCTTACTTTTCTTCTTCACTTTTCATGGAAATATGAGCAAAAATATCTTTTTTACTAGTATTTGATAACTAATTATTATTGATTTTATGACTTTTTTTCTTACTTTTCTTCTTCACTTTTCATGGAAATATGAGCAAAAATATCTTTACTAGTATTTGATAACTAATTATTATTGATTTTATGACTTTTTTTCTTACTTTTCTTCTTCACTTTTCATGGAAATATGAGCAAAAATATCTTTTTTACTAGTATTTGATAACTAATTATTATTGATTTTATGACTTTTTTTCTTACTTTTCTTCTTCACTTTTCATGGAAATATGAGCAAAAATATCTTTTTTACTAGTATTTGATAACTAATTATTATTGATTTTATGACTTTTTTTCTTACTTTTCTTCTTCACTTTTCATGGAAATATGAGCAAAAATATCTTTTACTAGTATTTGATAACTAATTATTATTGATTTTATGACTTTTTTTCTTACTTTTCTTCTTCACTTTTCATGGAAATATGAGCAAAAATATCTTTTTTACTAGTATTTGATAACTAATTATTATTGATTTTATGACTTTTTTTCTTACTTTTCTTCTTCACTTTTCATGGAAATATGAGCAAAAATATCTTTTTTACTAGTATTTGATAACTAATTATTATTGATTTTATGACTTTTTTTCTTACTTTTCTTCTTCACTTTTCATGGAAATATGAGCAAAAATATCTTTTTTACTAGTATTTGATAACTAATTATTATTGATTTTATGACTTTTTTTCTTACTTTTCTTCTTCACTTTTCATGGAAATATGAGCAAAAATATCTTTTTTACTAGTATTTGATAACTAATTATTATTGATTTTATGACTTTTTTTCTTACTTTTCTTCTTCACTTTTCATGGAAATATGAGCAAAAATATCTTTACTAGTATTTGATAACTAATTATTATTGATTTTATGACTTTTTTTCTTACTTTTCTTCTTCACTTTTCATGGAAATATGAGCAAAAATATCTTTACTAGTATTTGATAACTAATTATTATTGATTTTATGACTTTTTTTCTTACTTTTCTTCTTCACTTTTCATGGAAATATGAGCAAAAATATCTTTTTTACTAGTATTTGATAACTAATTATTATTGATTTTATGACTTTTTTCTTACTTTTCTTCTTCACTTTTCATGGAAATATGAGCAAAAATATCTTTTTTACTAGTATTTGATAACTAATTATTATTGATTTTATGACTTTTTTTCTTACTTTTCTTCTTCACTTTTCATGGAAATATGAGCAAAAATATCTTTTTTACTAGTATTTGATAACTAATTATTATTGATTTTATGACTTTTTTTCTTACTTTTCTTCTTCACTTTTCATGGAAATATGAGCAAAAATATCTTTTTTACTAGTATTTGATAACTAATTATTATTGATTTTATGACTTTTTTTCTTACTTTTCTTCTTCACTTTTCATGGAAATATGAGCAAAAATATCTTTTTTACTAGTATTTGATAACTAATTATTATTGATTTTATGACTTTTTTTCTTACTTTTCTTCTTCACTTTTCATATGAGCAAAAAATATAGTAGATAACAAAAATATCTTTTTTATACTAGTATTTGATAACTAATTATTATTGATTTTATGACTTTTTTTCTTACTTTTCTTCTTCACTTTTCATGGAAATATGAGCAAAAATATCTTTACTAGTATTTGATAACTAATTATTATTGATTTTATGACTTTTTTTCTTACTTTTCTTCTTCACTTTTCATGGAAATATGAGCAAAAATATCTTTACTAGTATTTGATAACTAATTATTATTGATTTTATGACTTTTTTTCTTACTTTTCTTCTTCACTTTTCATGGAAATATGAGCAAAAATATCTTTTTTACTAGTATTTGATAACTAATTATTATTGATTTTATGACTTTTTTTCTTACTTTTCTTCTTCACTTTTCATGGAAATATGAGCAAAAATATCTTTTTTACTAGTATTTGATAACTAATTATTATTGATTTTATGACTTTTTTTCTTACTTTTCTTCTTCACTTTTCATGGAAATATGAGCAAAAATATCTTTTTACTAGTATTTGATAACTAATTATTATTGATTTTATGACTTTTTTTCTTACTTTTCTTCTTCACTTTTCATGGAAATATGAGCAAAAATATCTTTTTTACTAGTATTTGATAACTAATTATTATTGATTTTATGACTTTTTTTCTTACTTTTCTTCTTCACTTTTCATGGAAATATGAGCAAAAATATCTTTTTTACTAGTATTTGATAACTAATTATTATTGATTTTATGACTTTTTTTCTTACTTTTCTTCTTCACTTTTCATGGAAATATGAGCAAAAATATCTTTTTTACTAGTATTTGATAACTAATTATTATTGATTTTATGACTTTTTTTCTTACTTTTCTTCTTCACTTTTCATGGAAATATGGCAAAAATATCTTTTTTACTAGTATTTGATAACTAATTATTATTGATTTTATGACTTTTTTTCTTACTTTTCTTCTTCACTTTTCATGGAAATATGAGCAAAATATCTTTTTTACTAGTATTTGATAACTAATTATTATTGATTTTATGACTTTTTTTCTTACTTTTCTTCTTCACTTTTCATGGAAATATGAGCAAAAATATCTTTTTTACTAGTATTTGATAACTAATTATTATTGATTTTATGACTTTTTTTCTTACTTTTCTTCTTCACTTTTCATGGAAATATGAGCAAAAATATCTTTTTTACTAGTATTTGATAACTAATTATTATTGATTTTATGACTTTTTTTCTTACTTTTCTTCTTCACTTTTCATGGAAATATGAGCAAAAATATCTTTTTTACTAGTATTTGATAACTAATTATTATTGATTTTATGACTTTTTTTCTTACTTTTCTTCTTCACTTTTCATGGAAATATGAGCAAAAATATCTTTACTAGTATTTGATAACTAATTATTATTGATTTTATGACTTTTTTTCTTACTTTTCTTCTTCACTTTTCATGGAAATATGAGCAAAAATATCTTTACTAGTATTTGATAACTAATTATTATTGATTTTATGACTTTTTTTCTTACTTTTCTTCTTCACTTTTCATGGAAATATGAGCAAAAATATCTTTTTTACTTGTATTTGATAACTAATTATTATTGATTTTATGACTTTTTTTCTTACTTTTCTTCTTCACTTTTCATGGAAATATGAGCAAAAATATCTTTTTTACTAGTATTTGATAACTAATTATTATTTATTTTATGACTTTTTTTCTTACTTTTCTTCTTCACTTTTCATGGAAATATGAGCAAAAATATCTTTTTTACTAGTATTTGATAACTAATTATTATTGATTTTATGACTTTTTTTTCTTACTTTTCTTCTTCACTTTTCATGGAAATATGAGCAAAAATATCTTTTTTACTAGTATTTGATAACTAATTATTATTGATTTTATGACTTTTTTTCTTACTTTTCTTCTTCACTTTTCATGGAAATATGAGCAAAAATATCTTTTTTACTAGTATTTGATAACTAATTATTATTGATTTTATGACTTTTTTTCTTACTTTTCTTCTTCACTTTTCATGGAAATATGAGCAAAAATATCTTTTACTAGTATTTGATAACTAATTATTATTGATTTTATGACTTTTTTTCTTACTTTTCTTCTTCACTTTTCATGGAAATATGAGCAAAAATATCTTTACTAGTATTTGATAACTAATTATTATTGATTTTATGACTTTTTTTCTTACTTTTCTTCTTCACTTTTCATGGAAATATGAGCAAAAATATCTTTTTTACTAGTATTTGATAACTAATTATTATTTATTTTATGACTTTTTTTCTTACTTTTCTTCTTCACTTTTCATGGAAATATGAGCAAAAATATCTTTTTTACTAGTATTTGATAACTAATTATTATTGATTTTATGACTTTTTTTCTTACTTTTCTTCTTCACTTTTCATGGAAATATGAGCAAAAATATCTTTTTACTAGTATTTGATAACTAATTATTATTGATTTTATGACTTTTTTTCTTACTTTTCTTCTTCACTTTTCATGGAAATATAATCAAAAATATCTTTACTGGATAACTAATTATTAATTTTATATGAGCAAAAATATCTTTTTACTAGTATTTGATAACTAATTATTATTGATTTTATGACTTTTTTTTCTTACTTTTCTTCTTCACTTTTCATGGAAATATGAGCAAAAATATCTTTTTTACTAGTATTTGATAACTAATTATTATTGATTTTATGACTTTTTTTCTTACTTTTCTTCTTCACTTTTCATGGAAATATGAGCAAAAATATCTTTACTAGTATTTGATAACTAATTATTATTGATTTTATGACTTTTTTTCTTACTTTTCTTCTTCACTTTTCATGGAAATATGAGCAAAAATATCTTTACTAGTATTTGATAACTAATTATTATTGATTTTATGACTTTTTTTCTTACTTTTCTTCTTCACTTTTCATGGAAATATGAGCAAAAATATCTTTACTAGTATTTGATAACTAATTATTATTGATTTTATGACTTTTTTTCTTACTTTTCTTCTTCACTTTTCATGGAAATATGAGCAAAAATATCTTTTACTAGTATTTGATAACTAATTATTATTGATTTTATGACTTTTTTTCTTACTTTTCTTCTTCACTTTTCATGGAAATATGATCAAAAATATCTTTTTACTAGTATTTGATAACTAATTATTATTGATTTTATGACTTTTTTTCTTACTTTTCTTCTTCACTTTTCATGGAAATATGAGCAAAAAATATCTTTTTTACTAGTATTTGATAACTAATTATTATTGATTTTATGACTTTTTTTCTTACTTTTCTTCTTCACTTTTCATGGAAATATGAGCAAAAATATCTTTTTACTAGTATTTGATAACTAATTATTATTGATTTTATGACTTTTTTTCTTACTTTTCTTCTTCACTTTTCATGGAAATATGAGCAAAAATATCTTTTTTACTAGTATTTGATAACTAATTATTATTGATTTTATGACTTTTTTTCTTACTTTTCTTCTTCACTTTTCATGGAAATATAAGCAAAAATATCTTTTTTACTAGTATTTGATAACTAATTATTATTGATTTTATGACTTTTTTTCTTACTTTTCTTCTTCACTTTTCATGGAAATATGAGCAAAAATATCTTTTTTACTAGTATTTGATAACTAATTATTATTGATTTTATGACTTTTTTTCTTACTTTTCTTCTTCACTTTTCATGGAAATATGAGCAAAAATATCTTTTTTACTAGTATTTGATAACTAATTATTATTGATTTTATGACTTTTTTTCTTACTTTTCTTCTTCACTTTTCATGGAAATATGAGCAAAAATATCTTTTTTACTAGTATTTGATAACTAATTATTATTGATTTTATGACTTTTTTTCTTACTTTTCTTCTTCACTTTTCATGGAAATATGAGCAAAAATATCTTTTTTACTAGTATTTGATAACTAATTATTATTGATTTTATGACTTTTTTTCTTACTTTTCTTCTTCACTTTTCATGGAAATATGAGCAAAAATATCTTTTTTACTAGTATTTGATAACTAATTATTATTGATTTTATGACTTTTTTTCTTACTTTTCTTCTTCACTTTTCATGGAAATATGAGCAAAAATATCTTTTTTACTAGTATTTTGATAACTAATTATTATTGATTTTATGACTTTTTTTTCTTACTTTTCTTCTTCACTTTTCATGGAAATATGAGCAAAAATATCTTTTTTACTAGTATTTGATAACTAATTATTATTGATTTTATGACTTTTTTTCTTACTTTTCTTCTTCACTTTTCATGGAAATATGAGCAAAAATATCTTTTTTACTAGTATTTGATAACTAATTATTATTGATTTTATGACTTTTTTTCTTACTTTTCTTCTTCACTTTTCATGGAAATATGAGCAAAAATATCTTTTTTACTAGTATTTGATAACTAATTATTATTGATTTTATGACTTTTTTTCTTACTTTTCTTCTTCACTTTTCATGGAAATATGAGCAAAAATATCTTTTTACTAGTATTTGATAACTAATTATTATTGATTTTATGACTTTTTTTCTTACTTTTCTTCTTCACTTTTCATGGAAATATGATCAAAAATATCTTTACTAGTATTTGATAACTAATTATTATTGATTTTATGACTTTTTTCTTACTTTTCTTCTTCACTTTTCATGGAAATATGAGCAAAAATATCTTTTTTACTAGTATTTGATAACTAATTATTATTGATTTTATGACTTTTTTTCTTACTTTTCTTCTTCACTTTTCATGGAAATATGAGCAAAAATATCTTTTTTACTAGTATTTGATAACTAATTATTATTGATTTTATGACTTTTTTTTCTTACTTTTCTTCTTCACTTTTAATGGAAATATGAGCAAAAATATCTTTACTAGTATTTGATAACTAATTATTATTGATTTTATGACTTTTTTTCTTACTTTTCTTCTTCACTTTTCATGGAAATATGAGCAAAAATATCTTTTTACTAGTATTTGATAACTAATTATTATTGATTTTATGACTTTTTTTCTTACTTTTCTTCTTCACTTTTCATGGAAATATGAGCAAAAATATCTTTTTTACTAGTATTTGATAACTAATTATTATTGATTTTATGACTTTTTTTCTTGCTTTTCTTCTTCACTTTCATGGAAATATGAGCAAAAATATCTTTTTTACTAGTATTTGATAACTAATTATTATTGATTTTATGACTTTTTTTCTTGCTTTTCTTCTTCACTTTTCATGGAAATATGATCAAAAATATCTTTACTAGTATTTGATAACTAATTATTATTGATTTTATGACTTTTTTTCTTACTTTTCTTCTTCACTTTTCATGGAAATATAATCAAAAATATCTTTTTACTAGTATTTGATAACTAATTATTATTGATTTTATGACTTTTTTTCTTGCTTTTCTTCTTCACTTTTCATGGAAATATGATCAAAAATATCTTTTTTACTAGTATTTGATAACT